>OW679194.1:31177194-31473887 GCA_940337035.1 Agriotes lineatus | reverse complement strand
GTGTTAATGTAAGTAAAAAGCACTTCATAACGCCGCCACTTCATAAAACAACTTTTTTTGAGAGATCTTATTCATATAATATTGCTAATACGTATAACTCCTTACCAGATAATTTAAAAATACTGACACAAGCTACCTTTAGAAATAGATTATATGATATATTGTTTAAGACACAGACTTAAGTTTTGTTTAAGTTTTTTTTATATATTCATATATTTAAATGTTAAATCTTGATGTGACTGCATATACTCATCATTAGTTCTTTTTTTTAAATGTATGTATAGTGTGGGTTAAGTGGCAGAACAGAAGGTTTGCCATCGCAAACCTTTCTGAACTTCGCCCTTTTGGGTATTCGTATTTTGTTTTACATTTACTTGTTTTATTTCTTGTACTATTATATCTAAATAAAGACGGTATTATTATTATTATTATTATTATTATTATAGTTACGGTATCTATTTTACTTAAGTCCCTAGGGATTAAATGAGCTACTTTAGTCCCTGTTTACAGGGACTAAAGTATCAACTTTAGTCCCGGAAATGCAAACAATATGTTGTGTTACCATCAGACATTACTATTCAAATTTTGACGTTTTAAGAAGCTGTATTGTCAGGCTGACAGGTAACAATATTTTCGAAATTTTTTGGAAATTTTAGCTATTTGGTCGTTTAGGTAGTGCAAAAAATAGTATATACACCGCGGTAGAGAAGACTATTACAGCCCGCACGTCTTGTAACCCTCGGTGCTCCGCATCTCGGAATACAATCTTGGCGCTTGGGTTACAATGATAGTCTTCCCAACCTTGATGTATAGTGTACTATTATGAGCATTGATTCTAAAAATATTCTTAAAATGCAGTAAACCTACTTTAAATGATGAAATCTGGATTAAATTTTTTTTCTATAGCAAATGTTTAAGTGTGCTTTAATCGACTGAAAACAAAAGGTCAGGTGTTACTTAAACCGCCCGGGTAGATAAAGTAGCACTTTAACATCAAGGGTAGATAAAGTAATTTGATTCGCTAACTTTTATTTAAATTAAATATTACAGCTTCGTATTATCGTAGCAACCCAATATACCTACTGAGATTTTAAAATGTGATTGACTTTTCTTATTTTCTTTTGAAATTGTTAAAGTTCTTATAGAAAAAAATATTGTATTATACACGACGATAAAGTTATTACTATCAAAAAATCCCTAAAATTTAACTTTATCGTCTTGTATAATAAATTACTATTATCGAAACTATGATTATGAATCCTTGCTTAATTATTTTTATTCTCCTTAAAAGGATTTGTAACATTGTTAAAAGTCATGTTTATAAAACTTTTATTTCTTATAACTAACTCAAAAACATTAGTTCTGTAAAGACCAGATATCTACAATAGAAAAGAACATGAAGATGTCGCAATTTGTCCTCATATTTTGGGATTTATGTATTTATTTATTAATCAGAGCACACTTAAACTCGATTTTCTAAATATAGAATTTGTGAGCTTATACCTAAACTCGCCTCCCTCTTCCACTTGAACCAGTAGAATGGAATCGGTTGTTAAGACCCTAGAATATTACTACCGATTTGCACCCATTTTCTCTGCACATTCAGCAAAATTTTCAAGCTATTGTCTATATCAGGTTGTCTATATAGTTCTCCATATTTTTTGGATTAGCAATTGCCATTACTGTTTGGAAAATTTATAGCAACTTCTCAGTAGAGATATCTGCGGTTCACATTTCCTTTTCGAAGTCCCAATTTTACCCTCCAAGCTTTAAAATTGTATTTTTGATTCTATGGGCTTCATGAATTGTTGCTCCCGTTTAACAAAGTTATTTGAGAGTTTGTAAAATGAAACACTTGTTGGCCGCCCAAAATCTCAGATTATCGCTACTTTTACATGGCGTGACTTAGTGGAATTTATTTCCAAGCCTTTTTCCCTCCATCTTCGTTCCTTGTTCTGGTAATTTTCAAATTGGTCAAATCGTCTACTGCAAATGTGCAAACGAAGTGGTCGCTCGTTGCCGTTCCCCTTATCTGCTGAGCTGCAAATTTGGCTCTGAAAAAAGCATGACATCTGATATGAAAAGTTCGTTCTGGCAGACTCTTCTTAATTTTCTGAGTAACTGGGAAGCCGTACATATAATTTTCATTTCGTTCCAGCCTTTCATACACTCGGCGTCGCAGCTTGCGCTTCTCGAAACAATTAAAATACATAACTTGTCGACTAACGTTTGCAATATAGGTCACTGATTGTCGACTAAAACCATGCATCATCTTAGTCTATAGTTGTTTGAACGCCACTTCATGATTATTAAATTAAGACATTTTATTACTTCGCTGAAGCGATTCTGAGCCCTCTTACCTAATTAAATCCGTTTGTGCTTTCATACCGCCAGCATACTATTTACTCAACCACGTAATTTGGTGTTCCTGAACACCAAAAGTAAGCAACCCGATGTACATCTTTACTTGTAACATTGATGTGTAGTAGTTTTTAAAAGTTGCAACGGATAAGGATATGTATGTATATCACAAAACCACGTTACCCACGTACATGTACTTTGAGTTGGTTGTTTTGGATAATGACAGGGGTCGAATTGCGTGGCACACCCAGGGCTGTTGTTTAAATAAATGTATCGTTCGGCTCTAACTGTTGTTGTTTTTGTGATTGTTTGCTATCTCCTTGTAAGCCACCTGCTGTCGCATCTCGACTACCCTGTGTGGTTCAACGGGCGTGTCACGGTGAGCCGTAGAACTTGGAGCCCTAAGTTTTTGTTATTTGTGATTAAGTAAATTACTAAATTATATCGCCCCCGTAGCCTCTCTCCTACTTTTGTTCTGTAACTGGCATTTGATAAATCAATTTTCGATGTGGATATTGGGCACATCCTTTTGATGGGTTTATTTCAGCCAGAATTAACCCTTATAAAGCCAAGATCTTTTTTCGCTCGTTATCAGCGGGTACAATTGCAGACCAGTAATTTTTTGTGTATTCTAAGGCAACTTTCTTGGGAATTTTATTTGATGCTTTTTAGTTGAATAAAATATACATATTAGTCATAATCTATTTAAAGCTTTACTGAGCAAACATAAAGAGTTATTACTTCTTGTTTAACAACCTCTGGCTACTAAACGGGGTTCAGAAGTATCCCGGTATGTTCTATTCCAAACACTTTTTCCAACAATATTTTAACTCAAATAACACACAGGTAACTTTTATCGTGTGATCTCTAACACACTAAGGGCTACTAATGCAGCAGGAAACTCCAAAATTTAACAAGCGCCCGCTACCAAAAGGGGTACAGACCTATTCTAGTGTTTTGTATCTCAAATTGTTTGGTTTCAAAAGGTATGTCAACTCAAATGTTGTTAAGAAAACTACATTCAGTTAAATCGCAGAACCCAAAAAAAATCAAGTAGAAATATGGACAAAAACTGACAGTGACGTACGTGTGTACCCCGCTTGGAATTATAAGTGGTTTAATATCTCAGAAAATATATACGGAACAGAAAGTTTACCGCTCGAGGTAAGCCATTTTTAAAGCGAAATAGAAAAATTACAAAAACGTTTTGATCTGCAAAACTGTTTAGCCAAAATATAGTAATGACTGATCGAAAGAGGTAACTCAGGCTTCTATAGGCCAAAAAGTATGCCAAATAGACTATAGAAAATTGGGGAAAGCTGTTTTTTTACGATAACACGCACTTATTGGTCTATAGCAAAAAAAAAGGTGACAACAAACCCTGAGCATCCATATTCACTAGATGGTCAAGTGCCACAGAACGAAATATTTTAAGGTTGTTTGTCTTACAAGTAACCCGGATCCGTAGTGCCATATGAAGAAATTATGAACAGCAGTTGCTAGAACAAAAACAGAAAAACATTTCACCTAATGTGCTATTTTCATTCCACCTCATTGAAATAAAGTGCTACACCGCCTCCCTGAATATTACCCCTTTCATACCGTCGCTTTACCTATTTACGAAATGAGTCATACTCTTCGCTGATGATCTTTGATTGCTGGTTGCTGACTCTGCCCATTTTCTTTCTTTCTCCGTAACTATCTTTTTGAGCTGGATTTCGAACCCTTACCTTCAACTTGGTACTATTATGTACTGCATTAAAGGACATTCATTATGGTTTATTTGATGTACAATATTTATGACGCTTATGTCTGTAATGTTTGTAAGATTTGTTTAACGGGCTAACATTTTGAGTTTATTCATGTGTGCGTGTGCTAATCGCTATTTGGAACCTTAGATGATTTTCTGCATGTCCTTTAAAACTGATATTCGTTGTCAACGACGTGACGTTACCGGGTTTAGGTAGTCCATGATTGATCTTATACGAGTCTATCCCAGAGCTGGCCTACGAGAATTTATGGGAACCTTGAGTGCTTAATATAGCAGCATTTGATTCCATCCTGTTTTATTTCCTGGGAAGCGAAATGCAGTACGCGTTTTCAGGATTAATCTTTCACAAGTCTAGAGCTACGTGGTACATAGTGGAACCTTAAAGGTATACGATTGCCAGTATGGTGACGCCTTACCAATAACAAACACCTTTATAGGTCTCTACCGATTTGACACCTACATTTGCAGATCCGCCCCTCTCACTGTAGTTAGCGACATGCAACATTTTAAGTATGTTACCCACGTGAATCACCACCATACCAAACATCAAAATTTATGCGGAAACATTTTCAACTTGCTTAGACTCGCTTGGAGATTATTATCAGATTTAAACGCCGTCGAAAGTCTCTCACGTATTTGTATGGTCAGAATAGCTGAATTGAATTGCACGTGCACATCCCGAACAAAAATAACATTAATTCAGATGCCGTTTCGAACGAAAGAAATCTTGGAAGGTCATCAAAGACTAATTGGATCGCGTAAAGCGAGTACAGAAAGTTATTGAAGTGAAAGGAGGACATCTTTCTTATTTTTCAATAAATTAAACTGCGTTCACATCAATTCGCCCAGTGCTGTACAATACACTGCAGTAAATTCAGTTAAGAAAAATTCACAATGTGACTGTTTAAAATGTCGGAAATGAGCTTAAATAGCACGGCATGTAGTTTCGTGCTCACGACATCGATCGATAGAACCGAATGGGAACAAGATTCACTTCAACAGATGCAATGATTAAGATAGGACTAATTGGAGATACATTTCCTTGGATTCAATTTGAGCGAGAACTTGTAAAACGGCGAGCCTCAAATATGCTTCCTTTCGCAAACAGTACGCGTACCGCACTTGGCCGCTTCTAATTCAGTTAATGTTATGCAAAAACCACTATTTAGCCCCAACTACAAACACGCAACTAGTGAGTTATTTAGGGTCAACTGGGGTAAAATGAAACGATAAAAAGTAGGCTACGTCTGGGACGCGTTTTCCTGCAGATATCAACATGCAGTATGATAGTTTCGTGGGAATTTGCATTTCCAAGCTCACCATGAAAACGTGCAATTTTTAGAATTTAGCTACTTTTGCAACTTAACAATTCAGATTTAATTATGCTACGGAAACAATTTGGATTTTAGCTGTAGAAGCTAAATTAATGGAGGTCCTTCCTTAGCTTTGACGTCCCGTTTTTTGAAACGATTAAAACTTTTAAGTGAAGCAGTCGGGAATGACAACTTCCCCGCAGCAGCAGTAATTTTAGCTTATTTTTCCTTAGGGTTCTACAAAACCTAGCGGGTTTGTATACATGAAATAATCCCCTAGCAGAAGATAACGTTTCTGCTCCTAAAGCGGAAGCCTGAACTGTAGGCAGCTTTGCTCACGTAACAATGGGTTATTGTTCCTATGTTTCGTTTATGCTACACCCTCCTAGTGCAAAGATTTTTCTCTATTTTCGTATGCAGGTAAAATACACAATTGAAGGAAATATCTGGAAAATTCCAGTATCAATGTGATTATTCACAGTGGTGTTGGTTAGTGCAGCTTTAAAATTGAAGTGTGTCCAAAATGTAGAGCTTTAGAATATTTCAACAGAACCGAACTCAGTGAAACAACTTAGGAACAATGATACAAGGACATTACATTTTCGTATAAGGTGTTTAGAAAACCTGAACTTCAAAATGCTTTGAAACTATAAGAAAATGTCAAAATAAAGACTTTTAATAAAATATGCAACCATCAATCATAACATTTGTATCTGCCGCCGATAATTCGACAATGTTTTGTAAGCAGCGTATTTCAGAAATAACTTTAAACCACACTGTTTGTTTTGGATGCTATTGATTGTGCATGTTGTTGACTTGTATGTGTATATTTATCAGTAATTAATGAAGTTGCTGCATAGACAATTGCAATTTGAACTACACATACCTTTTAGCATGTAGCTAAATTGAAAATAAGTTTCTTGTAGAATTCCTTTTCTTTAATATTATCTTTAAATGTTATTGCATGTCGTTTCTTAGTTTCTACTTTATTGTTGCTACCTTAAAAGATCACGTTCTGCTAATATATTTATTTCTAACAAATTAAGAACTATGTAAAATGTTACTGTTCCGGATAATTTGTAGTTTCGCATGTATTAGTGAAAATTAAACAGTTGTGTCTCATTTTTAAGCATTTTGCTACGATTAATTGGTGGTTTCTCAGGCAATACTTCCAATAATTAACTAAATTCTACTATTCGCATTTATTTCCCCCAAATATACAGTACATTTCTACCTGACTGGGTAGGCAACCATATTTTCTTCTGGTGATAATAAATTTATATCCTGAAACTGCAGTGATGTTATCATTTAATAACACCCCATTTTTCGGTGATTTTTTATGGGTCCTCTTGCCAAAATTTTTGGGAAGTTTTTCATAACCTGCATTAGTGGGGTTGTGGCTGGTTTCTCTCATTCTTTTTCCTTAGAAAATTCGTGCAAGCAAGTTGGGTGTCTCACAGTGTAATGCTTCAAAAAGCCAATTGGTTTGGCTAAGCTTCATTGAATGTGGAGGATCTGGAAGCACATCTGCCTTTTTGATGTTCGAATTATTGGTTTTGTTTAAATTCTTGTATGAACCTCCGCTTCACTGGGCTTCTCGTTAATTGTCTCATCCCCTAGTGGGCAATCTCAAAATTTGTGTATCAGCTTGATTGCTGTTGCTTAAAACTAACTTCACCTTTTCATTATTTTATTCATGCGTATATTGTAGTGAAATTATTTGTATTCATGCAGCTCTCCTCTTTTATATTTGCTTATGCAGCGCCTATTTCTTTAATGTGTCTAGGCTAGTTATTGGATTGTTTGTGCTTGTATTTATTATCACCTATTTATGTCGATTTACTTGGCTATTTTAACTCATGTTTGCACTATAGAACCAGTTGTTTAAATAAATACTGCTACTAGTTATTGGATTTGCTATTATTTGTTTTGCTGGATTTAACTCTTACCTTGGGGAGCTCCGATCTAAGGATTTGTCGACGTCGAGGACCTGGGGCCCTCTCCCATTGTTGTTTTTTCAGCTTAGCTGGAAACCCAACCTTTCCCGACGAGTTAGTCAACTTGGGCCGATAATTACCAGCCGGCAAAAACACCACATATAATTTTCGCCACCAGGTAAGGTCGACCCCTAATCCTTCGTCACATTACGTCTGTCACATTCAGCTCTCACTGCAATTTAGTTTTGCTTATATTGTTTTATATTCTTCGTATACTAAGTCAAGTTTAAATTTTTGATACTCTCTTTTTATTTTTTTGTTTCTATTCACTAGTATGCTTGTCGTTTTCTTGTATCCTTGTATTCTTGTTTGTAGTTATTAGTAAATATTTCTTGCAATCATCTATAAAGCAGTCTTTGCATACATATGATATATGTCGCCGTCTTTTTGATCGTGGTTATAGGAGTGCTGCATTTAGAATACAATTTCTATTGTTAGACACATTTACAATGTTTACTGTCGGTGGCTGTTGCTACATCTTCAATTCGTTGCGATTTTTTTTAAATGTTTTGAAATATCAGTTTGAAATACTGTCGCCGCCACTGTTCTCGTGCCAGCGAAAGAGCTAACTCCGATAAACTTCTTCCCAGAAAGAAAGCGTATGCTTCGCAGGACAGAAGCCAACTACCGTGAAGTCAACAGAGTAAACTCTTCGGTTGAGTGCGGTGTAATTTGACTTGTTGCTGCATTTTGTGGCCCATGTGGCGCTTACAGCATTTTTAAAGAAAGTGCAGCTCCCAAAGCGTGACTTCATTTGGAAGTTCCGTTTACGTGTCTTTGGTTTTGTCCCTAGATTTAAAACGCGTTCAGAATCTTCGCGGACACCGGTGCCCTGCTTGCCGCCAATCCATTTCATCCTTCTGTTCGGAATTCAGCTGGCCTTGCATTACCCCTCTTGGCGTTAATTTTGGAATAACTGCATCGAGTTAAGTAAATTTTGAGTGCATCCCTGCTGGGGTGGGTAGAACGCTATTTGAAATCGATGGCTGACTTGTCATCACATCATCAAAACTCACTTCTGTAGCTTATATCCTGTGGGACGTCATGCTAGCAGGTAGATTCTTGAGAACGTTTTGTCGCGAGGCTTAGCATTTACAGCTGTGCCCACGAATACTCTATGTAATTTGGTGATTGATTTGTTAGGAAGAGAAGTTCAGTACGCTTTTTCATTGCATTTTCAGGAAAAACATTACATCACCAGCTGTCGAGCACCATTATCGTAACCAGGATCTTCGCCATATCTACCGTTATTTGATTATCGCAAGCGATGATATGTGTTACCCTCTTTCGATTTAAGCCCCACCCCCCTCCCTTTCCAAAAGCTGATCATAACCTTTAAACTTGAAAAGCTTATCAGAATTGCTAAGGAAGCTAAATAGAGCAAAAACTGACGTCGCCTTTAGTAGATGGAGAATTGGTAGATAGAAACTAATTTCAAAGAAAAATGTACTTCCTGTAATACAGTTTTAGCAGTGGCATAAACGTTGAAAATTATAGAGTATGCAAACAGTAGAATCAGTGCAAATGTTAGCTGAATGTGGAATACTGGAAGTTTAAAGCCAAAAATAATAAATATGTGGAATGGAAGATATGATTTAATTTGAAGTTACGAGCTGGACGTACAGAGAAAACGTTACAATGGAGACTGCGAATAGGAAAACTCTTTCTCGCTCTTCTTCGTGAGCTTTTAATCGCCCACTGCTGAATGTAAGCCTCTCCTATTTCCTTCCGTATTTTCCTATCCTATTCTTTCCGTAGCCAATGCCTGGAGCAATATATAAGACAAAAGCCGTTCCCCATATGAATGGATAACATACAGAAAACGCCACCAACAGCAATATAAAATGTTTAAGAAGGCCTACATGTGCAAAGGGGAATGATTCGGAAAAAAATGTAAATTATGGAAAATATAGACTTGTAGAGGTTTCTTCCCAGGGTGCTGCAGATATAGTACATCATAATGGCAAGAAATCTCTGACACTCATAGTGGGAATGTAATTACTGCAGTTACTGCCGTTAAATAAAATCAGTAAAAGTTTCTGAAACCTTCGACTATGCTACGTACGTTATAAATGAAATAAGGAAGAGCGGAAGCGTAGCCTTCTTTTAAAGCACGAATTTTTAATTATCTGATAGCGTGCTGCTTCTTCTCCAGCTGAATATAGCAGACTTAGCCATTAAAACCAATCGATTAGAACGCCTTTTTGGTAACTAATGCACATTTCACATGACAATATCTCTTTGCCCTCGGAGAACACGTTTCGAGTGTCATAAAAGTTACAGCGAAATAAATTCCCTCGTTAATCAATACAGGAGGTTTTGTTTTTACGGCCTGACGAACCCCATTAGCTCCAAGCACATATTTACCCCTTTCTTTGACACCGGTTATAAATTGGAGCAGGCGACACTCGGCGAGTGACACAAACAGCCCATAATCCAGATTACCCGAATAACTTGGCTTTTATAAATAACGGCGAGCCCCCTTCGATGCGTTTCAACACATGGAAGTCGTGTCTGGCTCGAATTACGGCCCATCGGCCACTGCAGCTCCACGCACACGCTGTAATTAACTGGAATTGGTAATAACTCTTCGACATAATCCGTCGTTCTTGCTCTCCCCTGCGCTACAAAGAGATTGCAATTTATAAAACGTCTAAAGTTAAATTAGTTTTGTTTTCGGGGAACTTCGCGGCTATAAACAAATTTGAATGAATTAAATATCTGGTGCGGCGCTTGCAAGAAATGTTTATAAAATTAATTATAGCAGGTGGAGGAGGTTTCCAAATTGGGAAGCCCTGCAGCTTAGGCTTGTAACTGATTCAGATGTTAAAAAGTAAAATGTTGGACACGTTTTCTTATATGCTGAAAAGGGAACAGTCCTAACTAAAAAAAATGTATGGGTTTTCTATTTAATATGACACATATAAACCTATTTTGAGATGATATTGATTATTATAAATATATATATATATATATAAATCAAAGAGTAACCCTTTAATGATGACACCTTCATACCGAATAGCATACAAATTAATCAAAGTTTTTTCGAGAGCTTGAAAGCCTACTGGCTCAAAGAAACGCGTTTGAGGTAAATCGTATTATTTAGGAATCTGTTGATAAGTCAGGTCTACATATTTTAGGTATACTCAGTATAGAGTAACTAAAACCACTAATGAGTGAATTGTGTATGATGGAATTTGTAATAGTCCAATCTAGTTACTGTAGCGTGAGGATATGACGGGTATAATGCTTCTGTCACATTTATTATTTACATAAATTATATTCAAGCTGTATTCGGGTAACTCATTATATTTTCATCCAATTTCCTACAGTTTTAGGTTAAAATTTCTCTTAATACACTAAACGAAATAATTAAAAAAGAGTGCTACAAATAATTAATTGCAGTATAGCTCCCGCTTGTTGCAAAATTTTTATTTAACCCTTTACAGGAATTTCGAACCAATTTTCTTTCAATTGTTGAAAGATTTCTTCTAGGACACTAATCACTAATCTTGAAAGAGGCTCAATTACCAAAATGCCAAAAAATACTTCTTTTATTGAACTCCAAATTAAAATAAAAACGAAACATTTAATGCTATCATTTCCTCTCGTCAAGAACATCTGGCGGTAATTTAGCTCATGTTCGGTTTTGCTAAATTTAGAAATTCTTTTTACTTCGTTGCTCGGTACTAGTTGTGACACACCTCTCCACGTCTCTCCTTAACCATAGAGCAGCATCATTATCTATTACAGAAGTTTTCGCTTTAAAATTAATACTTAAATGTGCACATGCACACTGCACAGGCAAAGTAATTCATTATTTTGAATCGTTAAAGCAATCTGCTCTCGTAGATTCCCTGCGTCTTAGAAAATTCTGTACCCTGTCACTTATAAAAAACAATCCCAGGATCTAACGTATCCTGCATGTGTTAATAATAATTTGCTGCACTCTATATTCAGGACAAAAAGTTGAATAAGTGCTCTCCATCAACTCCAGTGTACCATTTATTCTGTTTGCAACCTCAAGATAAGTTTGTCCTCATCACTACTTGAAGAAAATATAGAAATTGTAATTAAAATAACACCTCTGAAGGAATACGGCTTTTAAAACATTTAAAAATGGCTGTGTGCAACCTTTCGCAATTATTAGATTAGCACAAAGCTCTTGCCACTTGGCGATTTTGCTAACTACTAAACATATGGGAGAGAGTTATGGTACAGCGCGAAAACAAGACTTATTTAAAGATATTACACTTTAAAAAAGCAACTTCATTAATTCAGCACCGATACAAAAATACGGGCAATACGTAAGTTACACCCAATGCATTGCATGCAAAGCAAACTTGGAATTCAATTTAACAGTTAGCTACAAATTGTTATTACATAAATAACACCAAATTCGTTAGATTCGAAAGAAACCCCGAAGTAAAATTATTATAGAAGTTATTACTGTTACAGAAGAGACAATGAACAAACAGTATACGGGATCGATTAAGTGAAGTAAAACGACCTATAAAAATAAGCAGCACCTACTGTCCAAAAAGTGCTTAACAAAACGGTAGCCAATAAAGAAATGTTCTATTTATCGCATTCCAAAGTAAGCTCGCTTAATCGCCAGAGAGAGGGCTCATATCAGCAAGATTGAAATTCTCGACAAATAG
The DNA here is from genome assembly GCA_940337035.1 of Agriotes lineatus. Classification (NCBI taxonomy): domain Eukaryota; kingdom Metazoa; phylum Arthropoda; class Insecta; order Coleoptera; family Elateridae; genus Agriotes; species Agriotes lineatus. The sequence goes on along the minus strand of OW679194.1, from coordinate 31,461,784 downwards.
AAAATAGGGCATAAATCAGAAAAATAAACAAACACTAAATTAAAAATACAATCAACTGATGGATTTCTATTAGCTAGAATATTACAATAAATTTAAAATCTACAATTGCGTTACATTATACATTGCCGATATTAAATCGGAATGTGCACTCGAGCTAACTCAGAGAGAAGGAGTAGGTAACTTACCTTCAAAACTAATATATCTAAATTTCTAGGGGCTCCAAATGATTCAGGCCTATGTTCCTTTGTTCGTTTGAGCGAATGCACCATTAAATTGCACAAAGGTAATAACAACCGATATAATCAATGAAACCCACAGTTCTAAACATCGTATAATGACTCAATCACGTAATAGATAAGAATAGGGGGAATAAAATCGATTGTAATTACTGGCATCAACGAACAATAACACTTAATACTATATTACATAATTAATTATCACAAGTCATACCTGGGACAGTGTGTGTGGGTGCCAACATATAACCGCAACCCTCGCTGAGTAAACATCTACTAATATTCGTAACTGGCTTAATTTAAATTGTTAAGTAGCCAACGCAATTAATTTTGAAACAACCCGATTGCTGAATGAATGTTACAGCGTTTCATACTTAGCGATTTAACTTCATACCGCGAATAACCTCACATCCAGATAACCGTATAATAGTTTGAATTACAATGTGATATGTTAGGATCGTTTTTCCCAGCCAACAAGCTTAATATGGGTGATGTTTAGGGGGGAACAATCGTAAAGCGGTACGACCACCCACTCAGCTAATATCAATGTACAAGGCGATGTTATTTATTAAAAAATAAACCACTCTAAGCTGGCCCCAAACCAACACATACATAAAAATACACAATTAGTTAGAACGGTACAGCCATAAAAGTGAAATCAATCGCAAATAAGTTTATATAAATAAATACAAGACCACCAAACTGGACGTATTCTGCAGCGCGAAAACAGATAAAGCACAAGGTAGAGGCATCCAGTTACGCTTTGTCTAGCCCTTCTGCTTGCACGTAGCTTCACAAGAATATTAAGGCGACGTGAGTCTCGTATTCAACAGTTTATGTTCTAACAAGAGAGCTGCGGGAAAGACTACTACTGAGGACACATTCCCAGCAAATTGATCGGTTTAGCCCGTAGGTTGAAGGCTATGCATACACCAAATTAGCAAATGAACCACCAAAGTATAAAATGCCTTAGCAGAAATTCTGCCAGTTTGTTCACAAAAACATGCGCTCGCTCAAACAATAAATTTAGCCAATTTTCGGGTCAAAATATGCCTTGATTTATTGTTCTGCATTACCATGACAAACCAACATTTCACAAAGCTCAAAACCATCATCATCATCATCATCCTTCACGGATATAGACTCTTGGGCCTGTTCCGGTTCAACTCCAACGCTGAAGCATGAGTTGAACGAGTATATTAGTGTTTCTCCTAAGCCAGGTTACCAGCCTTACGCTAGGAGGATTTTTTATCGACTTTTTCTAGTCTAGATCCGTTGTGTTCTGCTCAAAACCATGTCCCAGGAAATTCTAAAACGGCCGATGGCCGAGGATGCACATAGAAAAACAAGAACGTAAAACGTCTTCCCCAAAAAATTTGGCAGACCGGAAATGATCCAAAACTCTATCGCCATCTAGCGAGGAATTACTGCATGTGGCGGAAAGACTGCAGTTTGCATGAAACTGTACTAAAGCAGAAAACTGCATTCGACAAAATATATGTCTGCAAAGCCAGTAGCCTATTCGACTCGGCGCTTCTATGCCCGTGAAAATTGCCAATAATGGAATCGACAAATAAATTGGTCTCAATTGGCAACCCGAAAACAAACGCGATACGCAGCGAAACGTGTATAGGTGATACTTGCGATCCCAAGTACGAAGCTTTTTTAAATAAAATACCCCTGCCCTATACTCGTTATTCACATGCATAGCAAAAGTCACAATTGAGCTAGAACCAATAAGCGATATAATGTGGTACGGTTCACCTTTAGCATTCGAAGAATTGCTGTATATTATCCTGTATATTATGGGAGATAATATACAGCAAGTCTAGGGAATTACTCAAAAAATGGGCCTGGGATTTTAGGCAGCCAACAGGTGATTTTACTTCCAAATACCATGAAATAGCCATTCGACCAGAATACCAAATCTGCACCAAATTACTGACGCTTTTCGACGTAAATCCGTTTACTTAACGTCATTAAAAGAAGCTCTAAGCGTCTTGCAGCATCGGAAGGAAAGACCTGAAAACGTCCAAAACAAGAATGGGAAGCAATAGTAGCTCTACTTTGAATTTGTACACGGAAAGTTTCCAAAAAAAGGAATGCCAACCGCAAAACTAAAAATTATCAAATCTATAAAGGAAACCCACGTGCCTGCATTACTTCGAAAATTTACCAAAACAAGGTTGAAGCGTTCAGGGGAAAACCCCAAAAAGGATTGGCAGAATGATTTAAAATGCGGAAATAATTTTGGAATACGTAAGAAACCGGAGATGAGAAGTTTGAGATAACTTCCAGGGCACAAGCTTTAAAACCACCAACGAAAATGTAAGTAAAAAAATCATAAACAGAAACGTCTACATAGATGCCGCCTCAAGCTCAGGAACCAAGACTAATCTTCGCTCCTGGATGGAAAAGGCACCCCGGCGGCTAGATTGGTGTGAATCTTGAACTACAGACAATCATTTACTTCAATCTCAAACCATAATCATAAGGCCAGAACACCTAACCGTACTGATTGGCCCTAAAAATATAATAACGTCCTACAAATGACGTAAAAATCAAATAAAATATGAGAAAAAGTAAACTCCACCCTTTCATTGTAAGGCAACAATCGGATGCGTTTACAGGTGATATGAGGAACAAACATAGGAAGTTAAGTGCATACAAGAAATAAGATTTCAATAGTTCTCGCAACGCTTTCAACGTCTTCTTCAGAGTTGGGAGAGTTGCCCATGTCGAACTAAAGGTAGTCGTGTGCACTTACAGTTTGTTAAGGGTAGTAATTAGCCTTTTCGACAAATCATTCGGACTCCATAAAGCTTTGTTGTATAGTTCTACCCTTTTACTTTTTGATCGTTTAGGTTTAAGTTAGGTCTGCTCTCAGCTGCTTATTTATTGCTTGCCCTGCAGCTGTACATTTTGCAGTTGCAGGTACGTATTTTGCTGTTTAAAACGTCATTATTCAGTTGTAGGGGCTACATTAATGGCTTTACATTTCGCCTTTAGTAGGGCTGCCCTATTGAGCGTAATGATTCCTTGGTGGAAATATTTACATTTTGCATATTTCTTTCTAAGGGTAGAGATCATATTTCTGTGTATGTTAGTTTGTGTTAGCGCTATGCCGTTTCGAAATGAAAAAAGACTTTAGAATGCCCAAGTACACTTGATATCCCTTGTACAGTGAGCGCCAAAAAGCATTGGTCAGTTTCAATTTGTAATAACAATTTATTTGCTTAAATTACACAGTTAATCAAAACGATTTCTTAAAGACTAAGAGTGGGAGATTCACTTATGAAAAATTCTGTCGGTTAAATGACTCCCCTCTTGTTGAATGCACTCTTTTAAACGGCGGCCGAAATCTCTCATCACACGTTGCCGCATATCCTGCAGTATAGCTTCAATATTTTCTCGAATAAACATTTTAAGCGTTTCTATCTTTCTTGTAAATACTCTGCTCTTCAAGTAATCCCAAAGAAAAAAGTCAGGAGTGGTTATGTCCTGCGATCTCGAAGGCAAAGGAGGGTCACCATAGCAAAAAATCAGTTTATTTGGAAACGATTGTCGTAGGAGATTTGTATTATTTCTTGCGGTGTAATTGGTAGCACCGTCCTGTTGAAACCAATATTCATTTACTATCTCCTCTTTTATTTCAGATAAAAAGATATTTGAAGCATGTAATGTCTTTGAGATGTAACCGATACCGTTTCACCAATTTCCTCAAAAAATAAGCCCCGACAACCTTTGACTATGAAACAGCACACCAAACTGTCACTTTCGGAGGATGTCAAGCATTGAAACAAAACTCCCAAGTTTTCTATTTATGAAGAAATTATCATTGATTCCATAGGTGAAGCGTATGGGTTTTTATTAGGTATTGAAACTGACCAATCCTTTTTGGCGCTCACTGTAGTTTGCTGAATGAAGGCCTCCACAGAGAAAGCATTTTGTTGGTTTTTCGTCTGGTTTATTTTCACTGGACTTTCGGTAATCGTAAACCGCTACACATTTGATACAACGAAATTATTGATTGCATTGATTTTTTTGTGTAGCCATGCTGTTAACACCTATTGCATTTTGAAGCGCACAACTGCATTTAGAAAAGTGGTAATATTGCATATTTATCCATTATTACTTTGCCTTTCTGAATTGTCAGTAGCTGTTTTTATTAATTCTAGCTACGGTGGTAGGACTTTAGATACCCTGTAGGTATAGACTAAAAAGGGTATTTTATCAATTGTAAGTGTTTCAATTGATATTCTTTGCCATTCTTCAGTGAGATCTATTACTATCTGGTACTATAAAAAATTATTATTAAGTCTTTAGAATTAATACTGTAAAAATGTTTTTTGTATTCGCTCCCCAAACTGGTTACTTTGGAAACTGTCTAGGATCCTCAAAATGGCCATTTAGAGGCCTTGTACTTAAAGTCGTCATGGCAACATTTTAGCGGACTCAAACATTAGTTGCCATGACGACTTTAAGTACAAGGCCTCTAAATGGCCATTTTGAGGATCCTAGACAGTTTCCAAAGTAACCAGTTTGGGGAGCGAAAAATACATTTTCGCGCGGCCTCCTAATATAATGCCGCGTTAATGGTAATTGAAACTTCATATTATAATGCTTGGAGAGCTAATACAAAAAAACGTATGCAACACGTTCTCAAATGGCTTTAGAGGACTCATCTTCATATTACGGACTCGTCCCCTAAAGCCTTGCTTTGAGGACTAGTTACATAAAGTACTATTAATTAAAAATTAGAAGCAATAAACTATTTCAGTGTATTAACAATTAGGTGTAGATAGCTATACACAAGATTGAACATTTAGCTATAAATACGTAAATTTTCTATAAAGATCTGACAGAAAAGATAAATTACTCCCATATATAGATAAATAGGTTACCTTGATGGTTAAATAAACCAAAAAATGTTTACTTTCCCTTCAACTGGTAGTAAAAGCAAAGCAACTCGTTACCTCTCTTTTTCGCGTTTTCCGAATCGTTTTTCAATTTCAGCGATTTATAAAAGTACCGAGATTATTTTGAAATTGATGCACAATTTCATCCGAAATTATTAAAACTCAATTACAACAGAATTGTGAAGTTCCAGGATTTATGTGTCGGATAAATCAGGTGGTTTAATATTCTCGCAGCATCATTAATACTCGATGATTTATTCCATACAGGATTTTTATGGGAAAATTATTTGTCGCTTTCCCGTTATGCTGTCTCTCTAACTGCGTATTCAAAATGTTACACGAATTGAAAAATGCAAAACAGGTGGATGAATATTAATTATAGGTTTTAACAATCGATGGCATTGATATGTGCGGAATAGTAGAGATCCTGTATATAGTTAAACTATATACAGGGACTCTACGGAATAGTATCCGGTTGTTCATTTCGGTCATTTTGAAAATTAACATTAGATTTTTATTTTGACGAACCACTTATTTTGATTTTTTTGGTATTTTGTATTAATCGTAATAGAATTTCTATTTCAAATAATTTTTTTCAGTCCTTAGCAGTTTATAGGCAGTAGCGATGCTACACAATTTTAACTTCTTAGCTACGCTAATAAGCCTCGAAAAAATCCACATGGAAACTTGAAGAATTTGCGGTGTAAATATAAGTATCAAATCCAACACAGCAGACACAGCGAGAGCTTCACTCTTGTGTACCCTTAAAAGTAAATACATTTCGAGCAAAGATTGATCGCCCGATTTCTGCGCCCGATTTGACTTATGAATTTCGAAATTCAATTTGCATTTTTATAAGGAGCCATTCATAACGAGAAAGGCAAACGGGGTCCTAATTTTATTTTAAGAACATCGCGGGCCAGACTGCGGAATAAAGTTAATCCGATTTGATTATCAAAATTGATTGGGTTGTTCCGGCGATACACATCAGTGCCGAACACCGAACGAGCATGCAAAATTCGTTGAGTTTTTTAGGAGCCGTTGCTGCCTCCATGAATTCGATGTTTTGAAACAAATTTGGTTAGGACACTGCTTTGTGACGGGCTTGGAATAATGGATTAAATATAAACTTCAGGGTTGGTTTAACTTGGTTAATGACGCAAACTTTTCCATTTTGCTTTGGAAAGACCCCCGCTGTCCTCTTGTTTTCTGATTAAGCTTAAGTGATGTAAGCAGTCCCTGAAAAATATTTCCAAGTGAATAATGCCACTTCACAAGATATAAATAAGAATAAACCCTGAGCTTTGTTTTTAGAATTCCTTTTTTGTTAAGTGCGCGTTGTTGAAATTTCGAAATGTTATGCAGGTTAGTCCTGGACATCTGGTAGGTACTATTTTAAACTTAATCTTATATTGATAAGAATCTTGATTAGCGGGGGTTGAAAACGAATCCCATCGAAGTTATAGCCCATTTAATTCTTAATACGGAAGAGGCCATAATTATATATAACAGCAATAAGATAACATGAACAACAAAATAGAATGCTCGAGTAAGAAAGAGATGACCATACGATCAAATTATTTTAGTAGGCATTTTCAGTTGACTTATGTCATAATTAAAATAAGCGTCATGCCTACTCGAATATTTACTACTATGTTTATCTCTTTCTTAGCAATACGTGTTATTTTCTTGTTCATGTTATCTTATTGCTGTTATATATAATTGTGGCCCCATCGATATAATTGTGGTCCCATCGGGTATATGAGATGCAAGGTCATGGAAATAAAAACTTTAGTTTTTAGTTAACTGAATTGTTGACGTCTTTTACATTTGGCTTTAGTACATGATTGTGTAGCTACGACTGAGTGATCATGGAGTGTGGAACAAGCTCGAACATTTCTTCACAACTTTAATGCTGAAATTTTATAATTTATTCATATACATTATATTTATTAAATGTATTAGCATAAGAAAGACTCAATTGTTCCACCTGGGCCAGCTGATGTCGCTGCAAAGCATTTGTGCAATGACGCATTGTCATGCTCTAGTAGTACTACTCCTTTCCACAGTGGCAAACGGCGTTTGATCTTGATTTTGTCCAGCAATTAGGTCAGAGTCGCCGTTAATGGTACGATTATTGTTAAGAAGGTAGATAAACAAAACGTTATTAAAAAACTGCAAGCATCACCAGCGTACATGTATGTACGCTGGCATCACTTTGCTTGCCGACGGTTTTGTTAACGACCAGGTTATAGTAGTAGGATCAACTTTTGCCAATAGTGACAGTTCTATAAAAAAGTGGTCAAAACTGCATCAGCACAATGTTCACTGGATCCTGTTTATGTAAGGGTGTCACCACTCGAGATAACCATTGAGATGAGACTTTATTCATATGCAACTTCGTTACCGTTTTAATAGTAATTCGAATGCCTTCTATTTCTAACTTCTCCACTGTGGCAACAACTACAAAGTTCTGTACTATCCCAAGTCTGCACGCCTTGCATCGCATTCGCCTTTCTTTAGCACGTTTACACTAATTCCTGTGGACGAACGGTTAATTCTAACGGGGAAGCATCCAGTTTTCAATCTTTGAACTTCAATCAAATAAACACCTTCCATAATCAACAATTTAATCACTAATTCGGAAACCATCACAACAGACTACTTATTAAAATCTAAGTTATATATTATTTGAAACGAAACTTTCCAGAGCGTCTTACCACAAGATACGAAATGATGGGTAAGAAGATATTGTTTTTCAAAGCACGCAAGGTAGAGAAAGGCAAACAATTGTCCTCTTGCGTTACACTCATTATAGGAATACTTATTACTAATTAAACAAATTAATATAACATTAATGAACAGAGGCAGAATTACATATATTCCAACTGGTTAAATACGACCTTTTAATTTATGCAGTTATGCCAAAAATTCTGGGTATTTATCTACTAAATGAAGGCGTCTAAGCCCATATTTAATTTTAATGATGGCAGCTGGTGTATATATATGCAATGGCAATACCTTTTACAGCCAGTTAAAATAATGTTTAGGCTTTTTTTTCATTTTAATAAAATAAAATAAATTCCATTACAGTTTACATAATAATGTAAGTACTAATAAACCTAACATATTATCTGGCTTTGTTTTTTCGTTTACTCTATTATGTATAATTTTTCATATAGATATAATTAAATAACAAGTTCAGGAAATTTCTTGGCTGACCCGCAATTCCTGACTGTATATTTGGTTGCATACCTTATTTTTAATTTTTGGGACGTTTTTCAAAATACTTGAAGTTTAAGGGATACTACTGTATTTTCAAAATAGATTGTTAGTATGATTTCCGACGGCCAATTTATGGCTCTGATTTCGTGAGATTGTTCCTGGGTGCTGTGTCTGATTTTTGAATTTTTGCTGCATACAAATTATAATTCCAAAATTGTGAAAATCGTCGCTCACCCTTAAGCAATTCTGTGTAAGATTACTTAAATAAATCTGGTTAAACTCGGAAAACTCGCGTGTTTACAGTCATACGATTTCTCGAACCGAAAATACCAATTTGTGTAGTTTCTGTGATACTGAAAGCGTTTTATGTACGGTTACGCTGACCAATTGTGCTAGCCGATGGTACAGATAATTCAAGAATTCTATCGCCACTATGTATTCACCTTGAACGCTTGAGTTTCAGTTAATTAGTTTAGTTCTCTTCATATGTATTATACACTACATTGGCTACTCTGGTATGGTTGCGTTCCTCAACGTTTAGTATTAATACCTATGCGAGGGACTACTGGAACCGAACTCGAAAACTACTTATTACAGCTGAAACGCGGAAATTTAAGTGTGCAGTAGACCCTGGGCGCATGGTAGCATTTTCCAGGTTTCGTGTTTCAATAATTGATGAGAAAGTTCCGATATCGCAATACATTTATTTTAAGTAACCCTATAATTGAGTTACGTGTGCTCGAGAGAATTCGGAGTAAAATTCGTAAAGTTTGTTTTTCACATTTATTAAAATTAGAATCATATTAGTTTTTTACAATATTTATAACTACCTAAGTTAAACTAATGGTCCTACGACTAGTTTAAGATCTTCAGAATATTACAGATTCGTTTTGCACCCTTGGAGTATCATATGGGGTTGTAAATACTGTAAATAAGCATTTAGGTCATATCAATGTCTGGTATTTTATTTTACTTATTGCTCTTATGAAACAACTAAGTGGTTTAGGAATTTACACTGCCACCTATAAAGCCGCGTAGCGCAGTTGGGAAAGCGCTCGGCTAGCAATAAGCAAGTCGCGAACCTCGCGGGGATCAGAATTTCTCAGCAGCCTTTGCGATTGGGATCCGACTCGGTGACACCATTCACAGTTGGGCACCAATACACTGTGCTCTACTCAGCACCACAGACGTAAGAGATAGAGCAACAAGGTCAGCACATCACGAAGACACACACTGTACAGAATGGTTTGCTACGCAAGTACAAAGAGCACTCTCCAACTCTGTAACCAGAATCCGGGACAAGTTGAGGATTTGACCGCCAGATGCTAGCATACGAAACATCAGCCTCTACACCACAAGGTAAATGAGGTTACAGATAATACATACATACATATACATACTGACGCCTGTAGATTTTCTGGTTTGGATCGTCTAAAACCAGTGGCGCTCACGAACAACCCCCCCCCCCCAATCGTACTCAGGAACTAGCTGTCAAAAACTTGCTACACCACGAAATAATTTCTGGACCTCCGTGTTGTAAAGCCTTATTTGTAATTTTTTTGTGCACAGAAATTCCCCGTGTACTAACTTAATGAAATAGTTTATAATTCAATAAAATTTCGTCCTTATTTAAAATATTTCAGGCAAAAAAATACCGAAAAAGGTTGACATTTTACTGATTGTTATTTTTTTAAGAAAACTGAAGGATTTAAATTCACTCTACACTTTTTTAAATGTAAATGTATTCCACCAGAGAAAAGCAAAACTAGGTCAGTAAAATATAAACCATTTCGATAGAAAGTCTCTATTCTGTCTGTATTTCAAACCGAAGAAAAATATTGGAACACCCCTTTTTTCTCCAAGTATTTACTTGCTACTCTTATCATAGCTCGCTAGATGAGAGAGTTTTCTTATAGCCTCCGAAACTTCTGTGATTTTCTTTACCTTCGGCAAGGATCTGCAACTGTTGTATAATCCGACAATGCCATTTGATATCATTCTAACGGAAGTCACCGAAATAGTGCAACGTGTTAATTACTCTTGATTTGATTGCAAAAAGAACGTCAATCAATATAAAGTAGTTGGTTAATCTAAATAAAACCTAAAATACGATCTCTTTAAATTAGAAGGAAAAACTAACTGAAATGAAATTCGCAGTTAGTGTATTGTGTTAACAGGTGTTTCACAGCTTTTTGAAATATGATTTACTTTACTTGCATAAAATATAAAATTTTCCAGGAATTAATCTTATATATTTCTTTGAACTTCATAATGTATGAAGTAGTCTCTTTATCTTCATAGGTGTTGTTATAGAGTATTAACCAAATAAATTTTAGTATCGTTAAGAGCTGAGAAGCTGCGTGGCGCAGATGGGTTAGCGCCAGGCTTGCATTAAGCAAGTCCTCGGTTCGAATCCCGCTGGGGTCGGAATTTTTCCGTATCCTTGGTGATTAGAATCGGGCTCAGTGAGACCATTCACAGTTGGGAACCAAATTAACTGTGCTCTACTCAGAACCACAGACCTAAGAGATAGAGTAACAAGGTCAACATAACACATACACACACACACTTCATACAATGGTTGCTGCGCAAGCACCAAAGGCGCGATCCAACTCTGTATCCCGAATCCGGGGCAAGTTGATCATTGTACCGCCAGATGCCAGCGCATATAGCACCAGCCTCGACACCACAAGGTAAATGAGGTCACTGATAATACATACATACATCGTTAAGAGCTTAATTAACACACTCAGTGGGGTAATAGATAGAAATTTCCGCACTCTTTTTATAGAAAAAAAATATGTTAAACCAGAATTTATTGATGAAGATAAAATATTGAACAATACGTTTGCTTATGGCACACAACGAAACTCGTTTAATTGTCGGAAAACTCGGTTCATCGCCTCATTTTGGCAATAAAACTTATTTCGTTAAGACGTTCATAATCACACTTGTATTGTTAATATCAATAATAACCTTCCTCATTGTTCTGAACTGTCTTAAAAAGAAAAACTTTCCTACTTAAAATAGTCTAGTTTTACCATTGTTCCCAGTCAGTTTTCTAAAATGCTGTAAAACAGCACAAAGTGACTAAATCATTTTTGTAGCAAATTTTTTTATCAGACTCATAGTTCAGCAGCAATAGAGGGCTAACATCTGTATGCGTGCTGAACAAGCTATATAATTAGAGATTTTCTTATTCACCCTGAGGAGTGATGTCGTCGAGACGAAATAATTCTCCATGCCATCTCGTCTCGTTTTGAAATTAACTTTCGAGAATTTCTGAAAACCAGTAAAATATCGTGTCTTCTCGTTTCGTCTTGCAGCAACACTAATTCTGAGACAGCTTATGTATGTTTCGCTACTCTAAACCTAGAATTGTCTTTTACTTACAAAAACTATGAATGCACAAGAGTAGACCTAACAGAACAAAACAAGGTTTTTTTATTTCAAATAATATTCCAGTAAAAAGTCACCTTATACATATGCAATTGTAAGTAGAAATAAAAGGACTGGAATATATTTTTAATGAGCACAACAAGCAGTGGAAGCTAACATACTCCAGAAAATGAATGTCCAGTTTTTTATAAATGTCAAATACACAAATACTATACGGATATTCAGAGAAAGCAATTAGAAGATATTACGAAAGATTCTCAGCCTTTCACAAGGGCATTATTTTGTAGGCCTCCGTCAGCGAATGCGTGATACCGGAATGGTTCAACCAGTTTGTAGAATTATGTAGTAGGCCAACTATTGACGGTGAGGAAACCATTGTTCAGAGCGTGCAGTTGCCAGAGTACGCTATTGTTGAAAGCGCATATTTCGTGTGATGAGTCTTCATCTATCTGCTCATTTGATAGTAATAATGAAATTTCATAACACCAAGTCGTAAAAAGTTTCCTTAATTGTTAAACAAAATCCTGGAAACTAAATTATAGATCATTCAAATGTCTATGAGTTACAAAATTACAGCTTTCTAGAATGACCATTCTGTTCCAAATACTGCATCAGTTGTATTTTTGTATTCTATTTTCAAAAAATTGTAGTGGTCATCGCCTTTTATTATTCAACTCCAGCATTTTTAATAACGGTGCCTGGTGTCTATGTTTATAACACTTCTACCACATTCGTGGATTGGTTGTTCCGAAGGCTTGACTACCTAGTAATTTTGGTGTACAAGGTAGTGCAGATTTCTGTAATTGCTCAGCTCTTGGAACTGTCTTAGTTTTTGTTTTTTTTTTGCAAATATAAACATTTTGCATTTTCCGTCAACATTTTAACATTTTTTGAAGTTTTAGGTTATTATCGGAAAGAGAATTAAAAAGCACAATAATGTACTCTTAGTTCTTAACCCTAAAAGCACCCGTTTACCTTAAAATGCATATAAAAAGTTTTTGGTTATCATTAAGGCGTGCAATTACCAAGTAGCCATGATCACAAAAAGAATGGTCATCTAGTAAACAACAATGATAAATCAAGTAATGACATTAGTGACATAAGAATTTGTTCTTTTGTGTTTAAGAAAATGCCGCTACACAGCGAATTCTCCAATGCTGAAATGTTCGTTTTGTCGCAGCATTTTCGTAAGCACAAAAAGATACTGATGTCACCAAGGTCGTTAATTGATTTTTTGTTGTTGTTTACTAGATCACAATCATTACCCATTGTTTTTGTGATCATGGATATTTGATAACTGCACGTCTTAATGACAACTAAAAACCTTTGATGGGCATTTTAAGGTAAACGGTTGCTGTTAGGCTTATGAACTAAGAGTACATTCTTTTTGTGTGTTTTAATTCTCTTTCAGATAATAACCTAACTTTTTAAAAAATGTTACAGGTAACGAAGTTAGAACTAAAAAAATTTTGAAGGATAGGTAAAGTGCCCCTTACAGTCAAGTCTAGTTTATGAAATTTTCCTATTAGTGTAGTACATAATAGTAAGCATGTATACCAAAATTCAAGTCGATATCTCTACATTTGTTGAAATTAACAAAAAGACAAAAAAATTTAATTTTAACTTCAAAGCCCTATAACTTCTTACTGGAGAGTGTACTACGGTATGTTAGGTTTAATCGATTTATTATAACGTAAGAAATCTATGACTAATCGGTGTTCCATTCTTTTTTGGAACACCCTGCATATTTAACCGAAGATAATATTCGGTATCGAGCCGGGAAGACTATAATCCACAAACAAAATATCGTCTTCTTCCAACGAATACCTTCTGAGCGCTACGACGGACCGACGAACAAACGGACGGACAGACAGACGGAATTAAGAAAACATATTATTCGTTATCGAGGCACCCTCAAACGTGAAGGTCGGAAGAAATCTGGAAAGGTGATTATTTTACGATTACAATACTCCCTTCGTACTTTAAAACGTTCTGTTATCATCATCGCGAGAAATGCCAACAAGAGTGGTTCCTCTCACACATATAGGACCAAATTTTGTTTCTTTATCTGCAATTTGAATGTCGTCTGACTTGGGCCATGTATATTCACTCAAGAAAGATTTTAGAAACTATCTGAAAATTATTTTGCGTTAAAAAATTTAAAATGCTTCCCATGAACCACCCATCCGAATAATGCATATCGTAAACAGCATCCATAGATTGTTTACTGACATAGGGAAGGAAGCTGTAGATTCGATATCAGGTTGAGCGTCACCTTGTGTGCTGATAAGCTGGAGTTGAGGTTGGCTGAGGGTTGACTCTTAGAAGACGATCCGCACTTATTCTAAAATCGAAAGTGTATGTACAGTGAACCACCAAAATTGTAACTCGTGTCTAGGAGTTTGTCTGCCGTCAATCATTTTCACTTGGTTAAATATTGATTTAATCATGTGGGTGCTTGATATTTAAAAACTCCATTCACCCAACGATATTGCAAAAGCAAGCAAGCTATCGTCACTATCATTTACTTCCAATTGTGTCCGACAGTGCGTACCTGCTGCATTTACTGCTTAAAAACATACAGAGGTATCTCTTTCGTAAAATGACATTTTCTCCTTTGAACTTTACGTGAAAGTATGTAATTCGCGTTTTTGATCTTTAGTTCTATATCGAAACCAATTGATTCTGTATCTAGTAAAGATTCCGGTACATTCGTATGGTCTTCTGAGAAATAGTAGTCTTCAAGGAATTTCATCAAACGTGTGATGATTAGTGAGTTTTCATTAGATATGATGTTATGTGTTTGTTCCTCAGTACCGTCTGGATATTCACTTCAAATTTTATTAACATATTCATCATCTACACCACTGGTATTAATTATACTTAGAGACGCTGACATTAATCCAGCATCCATTGTTTTTTTTTGTAAAGATAAATTTGACTCTCAAGTCGTTAGGTGTATTCCCCAATGTTTCTATTTTGTGCAATCGATTCATAATATCCTGAAGATTAAAACTGCCCCCGATTAAAACGTTGACGTCATTGACCTTGTCGAACGGAACACTTGCTCTGCTCTCATGGTTGCGGGCGACACCGCCAAGTAGTGAAACCTATAATTTGGTACAGTTATTCACTGTTTCGGTATCTTTGAACTAATTTTATAATGTAATGAGCCCTGATTTCGATGCAGAATCAGAAATTTAATATTGGAAAGTGTTTTGCTGTGCACCAAGATTCAGATCTATCTAGCCAATCCCGCCAAATTCTAAGAAGGAAGTCACAGTACCACATTACATTAATTCTTTCTTTTACTTTTACATCTTTGATTAGGTAAAACTTTCAATATCGACTAATCGATTTTAAAATTCAAAATAAATTCATAATTTTGTGGCATGTGTTTTTTGAGAAGTTGGCGAACTTCTGGAATTGACATTCGTTCTGTGGCTCCAAAAATCATATTGTCGTTGCTTTTAATGTCAGTTTCGGAAAGCAGATGTTTGTCTTTAGCTAAACCTTTCAATTTCTTGCGAAATATGTCTAAGTATTTTTCTAATTCGCCTTTTTTTATTAAGTCTATGAACTCTCTACTAACAAATACCTCCAACTCGACGTTGCTTAATAGTTTAAACGAAATTTGATTAGTCCGTTGAATTTTTTTCGGACGAGTGGTACTCACAACGGGATATCATGTGTACACTTGCCCGGAGATACCGAGAGATCGTGAGAATATCTAGAAGAGATCTGAGGAAATGTCAGGAGGTTTGGGGAAATCTTAGAAAATCTCGGGAGATATTGGGGATATCTAGGGGAGGTCTGAGTAAATCTCAGCAGGTTTGTGAAAATCTCGGGAGATCTTTGTATATCTCTGGGTAATCTCAAGGATATCTGAGGAAATCTTCAAAACATCTGAGGCAATCTCAATGATATATTATTGTTTGCCGCTACACTAGGGTAGCGCTGATTCATAATGCGCAGCCCCATTTTAGTGGTTGAGAACGTGCGCCAGCGTTTGACGGTCTGTAGTGTCGTGTTCCTGACTGTTCGCTGTACTTGGTAAGTGTTTGGGGTTTCCAGGCCCACTTATATCAAAACGTGTCCGTTCTCTAGCAGCCTGGGCCAGTGCCCCCCCCCCCCCCCGTTCGACCAGTGTTTTGCTATACTTATGTGTATGAGCCTACGATATGACGGACCGTAATGTGAGGGAAACAATCGGAATCGACACCGTGTTTTAGGGTTAAATTTTGAAACCATGAGAGGTTTTTAAATTTTGTGTAATATCAAAATTTATACCGGGTGCTGACTTGCGCGACGCACCATAGGAATTTGCATAGTAAATTCTTTATGTTCAATTATTTGCTCCCCTAATTATTTTAGAGCTAAAGTGTAAATACATTTTTTGTAGAGAAAAAAATACTGCATCCATTCATACTGCTGCTAACCATTTTTCATTTTCTAGAACCGAAGGAATGCAAAAAATTAAACTAGCATTTTTACAAAAATCAGTGATGCCATGGAATTATTGAAACAAGCTAATGCCAACGCAAGTGCGTGCGGGGCGATCATCCAGTCACTGCCGTCAAAAGATTGAACGTATTGTCGTTTTTCTCATTTTGGTGTAAGTTCTGAACCTCATTATTGCACCTACAATTATTTAATAACTTGCCTGTAGTCTTAAACTTAAAATGAATCAGTCTATTAATGGTTGTACTGTTTGGAATTTGCCGACACGGATATTTTACAATAAACAAGGAGCTTACTTAACGAACGTCCACCATACTCGTAAAACCATTTTTGTTATGGACAAGGTCTAGGTACCTTAGAGACATTAAGCCGACCATAATTAATAATGAATTATTATAAACGTCAAACATCAATGACAAACAAACAAACAGCACATATTGTCGCGCCGCACGCATTTGCGTTGGCATTTTGGCTTGTTTCAATAATTCCATGGCATCACTGATTTTTGTGAAAATGCTAGTTTGTTTTTAGCATTCCTTCGGTTCCGGAAAATAAAAAATTGTTAGCAACAGTATGAATGGATGCAGTATTTTTTTCTCTACAAAAAATATATTTACACTTTAACTCTAAAGTAATTAGGGGAGCAAATAATTAAACATTAATAATTTACTATGCAAATTCCTATGGTGCGTCGCGCAAGTCAGCACCCGGTATAATTAATAACATCTTTAAAATAAAAATGAATAAACTGAAATAGATATAAACGTTTGTAATATAATCGATATCTATAAAATTAATACGAGATGAAAAAATCTGTAAAAAGCTTTACCCAGAACTTCCCTCGTAGACATTATGACACTAGATAATTTAAAAAATCAAATTCACTTAGGAGTAAAAATATCTTCACGTTTCTAATACATTAACCGCATTTTCAAATAACAAAATGTAGCGCTCTGGGGGGATTTGAACTCCGCCGCATCTGCCTAGCAGATTGTAACCGCATCGCCTTGTCGTCTGCGCCATCGAGGCTTATTGGAACGAATGCGGCGCACGCCTCTCTTGAACAGAACGGTGTTATTACTTCCTTTTACGATAAAGGAAGTATTGGATTCATACCAAAAATTCTAAATTCAGTTTTCAACAGATCTTCACGTTTTAGAGTCCCCTGAACCTAAAAAACATGTTTTGTTTATTCGTCTGTCTGCCTGTGTGGCTGTGCACAGAATATCTCATAAACGAAAATAGATATGAAGCTGAAACTTCGTATACGAATAAGTTTCGTGTACTATCTAGATGCGACAGCAAGTTTTTGAAGAATATCGCATAACCGGAAGTATGGTGTTTACACCTGTGATTTTTCAGTTTTTTTCGATTTTTTCAAAAAGGGCTTTAACGATTTTTTCAAACTTTATATTTTGATTACATTTTTAATGTGTATTGATGCGAGATAGGTGATTTTCTAGTTGAATATCTCTAAAATGGACTTATTTCGTTTTGTTCTTCTTTTTTTATTAACTATTTTAAATACAACACCCGGTAAATTATTACATATTTGAATTTTTGACAAATGCTTCGAAATGAAAACTCTAATTTTTGGCTAACTGTAAAAGGAAGTTGTGTGGGTGTATCACATCAGATTTTTGTTGAAACGTTTTTACTCTTTTGTGACATTATCCTGTATCGGTTGAGTATTATTTTCGGCAAATGTAAAGCCTGACCTATGTGAAAATTACTACTTTCATATATTTCATAGTTAACGCAAAAATAAATAAAGCTTAATTTGTTTAAGGTGCTTACCCTGTATATATTTGCCTATTCTCCTATTCTCGGTTTCATGCCAGATATATATAATAATAATAATAATAGTCTTTATTTTTCAACATACATGCCAAGATGTACAAAAAGAGGAATATATAATCTGCATGCAAAATATCGTCATCCTGCAACCAATAGTTTTTGAGTTATACCGCCAACATACTGACAGATAGACAGACAGATAGCCGGAATTGAGGAAACCTGTTTTTCGTCATCTAGAGACCCTGAAACGTAAAGATCTGAAGGAATCTCGGAAAGTGATTTTATTTCGATTACAATACTTCTTTCGTCTTTTAGACGAGGGAAGTAACAACATACCAGGAAGCTTTTTATTATGTTGATAAGTCTTCAGAGAAGTTAAATTTTGAAGACAGTTAAAATATTTAATAGTTCATTTAAAAAATTCATACTATGCTAGAAAAACAATGGTCTAATTACCCGACTAAAAAAGGCTTACGTGCTTAGCAGTTGTTACAACAATATAGGTACACTATAACAATTTAGGATTAACTCTTGAGATATTTCTGTTTTTATTTTTACTGCGCTATTTTTGTCAGTGATTGTCATTTCTTTCAACCGTATAACCAAAAACAAAATTGTATGCTCATGCAAAATCGATATTGGAAACAATAAATTAAACAGGCTGCTAGCTGCAGAATCAATTAATATAAAGCTAACTTGTGGAATGTTGATTTAGTACCTGTTATGGATAAAACTGAACTTCAAGTAACTTTAGATTTGCTTAAATGAAACTGATTTTGAAACTTTAACGCTAAAATAATTATTCAAGTAAAATTTGACTGACTTGCAGTTTGAAAATTATGGAAAGAATGTTTTGTACGAAATGAATCACGATTCAGCGAGAATTATTGTTTCATTACAAACATTTTCAGTTTCATTTCATTAATACTTTAACGAACTCTGTCGAACCTTCTTTTATACAATAATGTTATCATATTGTTGTAGAACCTTTAATAATAAAGGTAATATGCAGGAAAAGCAAAATCAAACGAACGATCTGGACTGATCTAGGGAGGTTGATGCTGTCAATGAGCATGAGTTGGATTTTTTTTTTTGGAAGTCGAACAAGGTGTTCTCCTCCCATCATTTAAAAAAATATTTTAACGTTAATGGGGTACGACAACATTTATACGCTTGGTAATTTGACTGCCGCGAACTTTCCCGAAATCGAACAAACTATTCGAACTGACGTATTAAATTCAGTGGATAATAGTGAATATAGAGATTATTTTGGACCATTATAGGAGAAACAACCCCAAAATTTTAAAATTTTGGGCCCGCAAAAAACATTGCTTTTAACTCTCGGAAAAGGTGCTGCATATTACGTGAATCTGAAAACGGTTTTTTGTTGATTACTAGAATTCATGTATTGTTTACTCTTATTAAGAATTTATATGATTTTGTTCCATTTGGGTGTTTTAATGGTGTATCGTTTTAAAAGCACACTATGCCAGAAAATAGTTGGTTTTAATTAGGTATTTTTGGTATTTACCTTGCTACATGTTTTGTTTTATGGATGACACACATAAGAAAAAAATATCAAATTTTGTCTCTGCAATAAAACATCTATTTGTAAAAATCAATGATTGTCGGAAATACGAAAACAATATGAAATGTTGTGAAGTGTAATATTCAGAGGATCGTAGAGCCTAGTAAGCATACAAAATTTCCTGTGCACTACTAAAGATTTTAATAGATGAAAATAGTTTAAAAATTTGATAAAATTACAGGGGATCTCGGGGAACTTGTGATATTTACGAGAATCGCGAAAACTTTTGGGAGATATGAGGAAACTCTCACAGGTTCTGGAGAAATCTGGGGAGATATCGGGAGATCTGGGGATATCTCGAGATGTCCCTCGGAAATATTAGTAGTCTAGAGAGGTCTGACAATACCTGAGAGAGATCCAGGGAAATCTTTTACGTAAGGATATCTCCTGTACACTTAAATCCTTGGTGATTGACCCCTCGCTTCCGGATTGTTTTCCATATTTATCTAATGGTGGCCATTAGATAATTGCGATGACATAAGGTTATTATATAAAACACTAAACAATCTACTAAAGAGCACTACACTATGCTTGATAGATTAGATCAGATACTGTAGATACAAAAAGTTCTGATTGTTTATATTTATATCCCGTCAAATCGAAACGTCGCATAGAGCACGCTCGGGCATACACAGCTCGGAAATAACCAAATTAATGCAATAGAATCATATTGAACAGATTAAATGTTTGTAAATATCTGCAAATGTTTGTAAATGTCTGCAATTATCTGTAATTGAAATTTTAGTGTACACATTTTTCTTCAATAGATTGCCCCACGGTCTATTACAGTTTTTATCTGATCTGTTCACCTTCACCAAACTTGGCGCAGCCTGATAAAACGTACAACACGTTAAAAAGTTTGAGCAACATTTATACGAGTATGAGATACCTAGGTACAATCGTCCACAGAACTAATGTCACCCCGAACGCCAACTTGGCTATTTCGATAGGCAACACATTTAACGTCACTTGACAATGTTTCCTAGAGGGTAGTACACATAAAGCGTGTCACCGGAATGCAATTAGGCAGAGAGAAAGTAGACAGTTTAGAAGCAAATCCTTCCTTTTAATATTTCGGTGGTGAATCACACGGGGTTACAATTTATTTGTATTAAGCAGATTTTATTTCACTGCTGTTGTTAATATTATTTGTTATTTATAAAATGTAGAAACAAGACATGAAGTCATTCTGGTTGAATATAAACTTTAACAGATATTGATTACTGAAATTGTTGAAGAGTTTAAAGATTTTCGTTTATTGTTAAACGTTTTAAGTGATTGAGGAATCACCATCGCTACAATCTTCCCGAAGTTTAATTTAAAATTAAAATAGTTTTTTCTACCGCTAAAGGCACAACACTGGAAACCTAGATTTGACAAACAAATATTTATCTTGTTTTCACAATTTGAAACACAATTTAGTAGAAACTTGAAAAATAAGAAATAATTTAAATTGTTCTACTTGAGGAACGAGAAAATTTTTGCGAAACTGAAAGATTAATTAAAAGGTTTTAAAATTTAAACATATACAGTGGAACTTCTATTTACGAAGTCCCCAAATTCAAGAAGAAAATCATTAAAAGGAAATTTCGTAAAACAGAAAATCATTTAAAATAGCCTAATAAATGCAACTTCCGAAACGTCTTGTGATAAACACCCTAGACTGTGGAAAAAGTCCGATAAAACAAATCATAATAGACCACTGCCAAAAATTATATCATTCAGAGAATAACTGCAACTGGTTGTTTTCCAAACAGCATTTTATATATGTGAATGTGAGCAATTTATTCTATATTTTTATCTACTCTAGTGGGGCAACTAACTCATTACGTCACTAATTTGACACTATTTCCGTTAGGTAATGAAGCTCATTACACCACTCAGTTATGTAATGGCTTCATTACCTTCATAACGTCAACTTTAGCACTTGTTGCATAAGTAGCTATTATATGTTCCTCACTTGTAAACATCAATTTATCAAGTTACTGTAGTCACCTTGAAAATGTCTCTTAACTGGCTAGCCTGTAAAATTTTTACTGGCTAGCCTGTAATTTTTTACAAGCGTGCTCATAGATAAATGATAGCGTGCAAAGCCAAAGTTGTCTTCCTTAGTATGTGTCATATTGATGAATTTAGTTGCTTGTCAGTTTGACATTGTGAATAAATGGTAAATTTATAGTTATTTACAAATGAGGTACAAATAAAATATTCAACAATACACGCAAGGTAACGGGTTTTACTGGTTCCAGAAGGTGACTGGCTCGCCAGTCATATCCCTCTTACCATGCTAGTAATGTTAAATACTATAAACATGTATTGTAACAATTTCATCATTGCTTTTCATTTTCACTTAGAATAACCTTATTGGTAATTTTCAACCGTATCTTTTTTTATATTGTAACAAGTGTTTCATAAAAATCTTTTTAAAATTTCATTTAAAAAAGGAGGCTTTTTTAAATTAATTTCGGTGTGTGGTGCCACTTTTTTCATTCAGTGAAAAAAGTGACATTTTGCTTTTAATTTAGGAATGAACGATTTTAAATAGACGTTTCCTTAGTTACCAGAACTGACCAACGCACTTTACTAAAATGAGGGCAAATAAAATTCTATACAAAATATGCTTGGATTTGAATATTTAATGAAATTTTTAAAAAATCTTATAAGCAACTCGTGTTAGCGTGCTTATTTTTCACGCGCGTGGATTATTAACCCTCCACACTTGTGAAAAAAAGTTGCACTTCTAACACTTGTGGCCTAAATAACTATTATATGGCTGTAAATACAATTGAACGATTTCTGACACTCTCTATAAAAAGTATATTTTGATTTAAATAAATTTCGGTGACAACTATGGTATCAAAAGCGGAAAATTTTAAATAAAGTTAAGCGTACCAGGTGTTTTTCAGGACAAAGATTCTGGATAAAACTATGACACTTAAATTAATTTAACATTTTTTGCATCTTTTGGCACTATTGTGTTTAGAAATATTATCAGTATTTGAGATATGACGTCATTAACACTTCGTTTAAAATATAAACATTACTATTTTGTAGTGCATTAAGTAAATAATAAAAAAAAGCAGTTCCATAAGGTTAACTTTTATCGCACAAGTCCATGTTATATATATCCAATTTAAAAACAACACTTCTAAGCCGTTCTATAAGTTTTTAGGTCACCTACTCTAGTAATTTTTAGTTTTGTTGATTTTTACTTCCTTGCACAATAAAGAAAGTATTTGATCTACACCAAAAATTCGAAATTGAGTTTTCAACAGATCTTCACGTTTTAGAGTCCCCTGAACCCAAAAAACATGTTTTTGTTCATTGGTCTGTCAGTGAACAGAATATCTCAAAAACGAAAAGAGGTATGGCGTTGAAGCATCATATATAAGTTTTGTGTACTATCTAGACGCGACGGCAAGCTTTTGAAGAAAGTCTCATAACTGGAAGTATGGTGTTTACTTTTTCAAAAACGGCCCCAAAGGTTTTTTTCGAAACTTTACATTTTTGTTACATTTTTAATGTGTATTGACGTGAGATAGTTGATTTTCCAGTTGAATACCTCTAAAATGGGTTTCATTTGTTTGTTTTTTCTTTTTTTACTAACTCCTATTTTAAATAGAACGCCCGGTATATTATTACATTTTTGAATTCTGCTTACAATTTTAGAGAAAATTTGTCTCTTGAACTAACACTCTATTTTATACGGTTTCTGTAGAATTCGTAATTTTTGAAAAATGTTGACAAATACAAACTTCAAAATTAAAAATCAAATTTTTGGCTAATTATAAGATCACTGTAAAAGGAAGTTGCGTGCGTGTATCACACCAGATTTTTGAATAACTTTTAAGGTCCTGAATTTCTACATACAGTGGAGCTTCTTCTTAAGGAACTTCAGTTTTACGAAGTTCTCTGTTTAACGATTTTTTACAGATATTCCGCCGTTCGAATAATTTACCATATGATTTTTGCTCTATTTTACGAATTAAAATTCCATTTATGTGTAAGTTACACACGAGTGCGTAGCACGAGTTCTGTAAGCACACAAGTATATTAATGATGCATTATCACACATGCATTGTACAAAATTGAATCTAAAACTGCCTAAAATTGAGAAAAGTGCATTAAGAGAAATGTCAGATCTGTCATTTTTAAAAATATTTTAGTGGGCAAATGCCATTACGTCATGCATTTGACACTATTTCAGTTAGGTAATAAAGCGATTACACCACTCAGTTAGGTAATGAAGCCATTACATAACTGAGTGGTGTAATGAGCTTCATTACCTAACGGAAATAGTGTCAAATTAGTGACGTAATGAGTTAGTTGCCCCACTAGAGTAGATAAAAATATAGAATAAATTGCTCACATTCACATATATAAAATGCTGTTTGGAAAACAACCAGTTGCAGTTGTTCTCTGAATGATATAATTTTTGGCAGTGGTCTATTATGATTTGTTTTATCGGACTTTTTCCACAGTCTAGGGTGTTTATCACAAGACGTTTCGGAAGTTGCATTTATTAGGCTATTTTAAATGATTTTCTGTTTTACGAAATTTCCTTTTAATGATTTTCTTCTTGAATTTGAGGACTTCGTAAATAGAAGTTCCACTGTATATGTTTAAATTTTAAAACCTTTTAATTAATCTTTCAGTTTCGCAAAAATTTTCACGTTCCTCAGGTAGAACAATTTAAATTATTTCTTATTTTTCAAGTTTCTACTAAATTGTGTTTCAAATTGTGAAAACAAGATAAATATTTGTTTGTCAAATCTAGGTTTCCAGTGTTGTGCCTTTAGCGGTAGAAAAAACTATTTTAATTTTAAATTAAACTTCGGGAAGATGGTAGCAATGGTGATTCCTCAATCACTTAAAACGTTTAACAATAAACGAAAATCTTTAAACTCTTCAACAATTTTATTAATCAATATCTGTTAAAGTTTATATTCAACCAGAATGACTTCATGTCTTGTTTCTACATTTTATAAATAACAAATAATATTAACAACAGCAGTGAAATAAAATCTGCTTAATACAAATAAACTGTAACCCCCTGTGATTCACCACCGAAATATTAAAAGGAAGGATTTGCTTCTAAAATGTCTACTTTCTCTCTGCCTAATTGCTTTCCGGTGACACGATTTGTGTGTACTACCCTCTAGGAAACATTCGGTCAAGTGACGTTAAATGTGTTGCCTATCGAAATAGCCAAGCTGGCGTTCGGGGTGACATTAGTTCTGTGGACGATTGTACATACCTCCACGATATGCTAAGAATATACAATTAAATTACCTAAACTAACATCTAAAAAACATTAGTTAACGGTAAACCTCTGTTAACCTCTCACCGCCTCTCACAATGATAAAATTCATGCATTTCAATAACCTTTTAGGATATTAATATAACATTTGTACAGATTCGGACAGCCTGATTTTTGATTAACCGTTTTTTCTACTTTATTAATGCACACCATTGCCAACAATAATCTTTTACGTAATTGGATTCAAAATCAAAATTTAAATTTTCAGAATTAAAATTGTGACCTGGGTTAAAATAGTGTGTGCACAAGACAGTTTTTTCTCCATCGGGGGAAATGTTAATTTTACAATCTCTTTTGTGATTATATAATCTTATTAGTAACTGTTTTGTTTGACCCAGATTTTAAGTTCACAATTATTACAGGGTATTTTGTAAATGAGATTGCTTGGACTTGATGTTTCAGTTTTTTCTTTTGTTTTTGAGAAAATTTTACTTACTGTTTTTGTGTTGTATTGAGAAATAAATGCTTTGGAGGTTCTAAGGGTCTTAGTAATTTGTTCCGATACTCCCAAAATGGGTGGAATTTTGAAAAACTTCTAATCGGTAGGATCACGTTTTTGGTAATTATTTTTTTCGGTATGAGAATGCTTGTATAATATTTTTTTAATTAATGGTTTGGGATAATTGTTGGCAATTAACGCATCCAATAAATGTTTGGATTTTTTTCCCGGAAACTGCAATGGCTTAATTTATCAATCTTGTTTAGATTTTGTTTAATAATATAAATTTTTTGGTGCATAGGATGTGAGGAGTTGAAATTTAAAATTCGATTGGAACTAATAGGTTTTTGATATAGGTCAATAATAAAACCGCCATCTTATATGATAACCGATAAATCTAGAAAGGAAGTTTCCATTATCTTCCGTCTCGATGGTAAATTCTAAATGTTTGTTAATGGTATTAAAAATATTCCAAACATAATTGACTTTGTTTTTTGGAACCGCCGTAAGAATTTCGGCTACAAATATCTGTAAAAAGGGTAACACAAAGTTATGGGCAGAAGTCCGACACAATGGTACTAAAGCAATGGCAGTATCTGGCAACCTAACATATGTAATTTTTGAAACAAAGATATAGATATGCAGGCCAAAGCACGTATAGTATATAGAAAACTTGTGTGAGAGCACGCACACAGTATGCAGACTAAACGAGCACAACGAACAGCAGAAATGAAAATATTAAGACTAATGTTTAAACAAACTACAAAACAGAGTTCGCCACAATGGCATTAAAGCAACATGTGAAGTTGAAGACATATTAAAATATTGGAGCAAACAAAGAAGGGACTGGACCATCCACGCCAGCCGAACGGATACTAACAAATTAGCGAAAGTAGCCAGAGATTGAAAACCAAATGGCAAGAGACTACCCGAAAGACCACACAAGAGATGGGAGAAAGTTAGCAATCCATTACGTAAAAAAATAATTAAGGCACATGCCTACAATAAACAGGCATTAGGTACTTAAGTCTATCACTAAGAGGAGGAGGAGGAAGAACTAGGAAGTGTTGCATAAAAGATATGTTAGGATTGTAAGGTATTAATTTTGAAAAGCTTTAAACGGTTTTTTTAAACAAAAACTTTGCTGATATTATACTGAAATGATCGTTCAAAGAGAAAAAATTGTGCAGCGGAAGTGCAATTACAACCTTGAATCTGAAATTTGGATTAAGCATATACATCAGTCGAATTTTCAAATTCCATAGATTATTGGTGTAACTTTGCAAAGTGCAGCATTCTTTTGCAATGTAGGTAAACAAACTTTTAATTCTGCCCCTTAGAAGGATGCCCCAATTTATGTGCATGCCGCAAATAAACCTTAAACAAGAATTTTCAACCATTTGCATTCGCATAGAATAATCGTATCTAAACATCTGACTAATATGTAAACTGGGAAAATATCAAAAAAACATCACACAACATTGTTTTGTATGCTTCACTTAGATACTTTCTATGTGGATACATTTACATTTAAATAGGTTCTGTATCTAAAACTATTATCGATTATCTTCCAACAACATACGTGAACCTTTAATTGATATGTGAAGTAATGGTTTTACACTGGCACTGTCGGCATCTTTACCAAAAGGAAGTGTACAAGATTAGATGGATTTAGTTGTAATGCATAATTCGTTGGGAGTTATTTAGGTCAATAGTTATTTCCTCCAGTGGTCACTCAAAACACGAGAGCTGAAAAGAACAATAAACTTGTATGTAAATGTGTGTAAATGCTACTTACTTCGAAACATCCATAAATTGTTTAAAAAATATTTAATGGAATAACCTACGTAAGGTACCATGAGATAAAAAAAAATTATTCTGAGCAGGTCTTGATATGTGTTATACGTTTGGCAGTACTGAAGTGTATTGTCAGCCTATGTTAAATTCGAGATTTGCAGGTTAAGTTTTACGTCAGTCTGTGTCAAACAACAAACAAAACCTAACATTTTAATCTCGAATTTGACATAGACTGACAATACACTTCAGTACTGCCAAACGTATAACACATATCAAGGCCTGTTCAAAATCATTTTTTTTATCTCGTGGTACATAGTACAGTATAAAATTATGTTGAACCTTTTTAAAGATTCTTTCTATTACTCTTAAAAAACAGTGGAATACTTAATACCATACTCTATACCTAACAGTGAAACCCACAGTATTTTATACGTGCGTACACAAAATATAGAGAAATCTGCACTCAAAAACAGTTAAGGAAATGAAGCTACAAGCGAACATATTTAACCAAAACATTTATCTAGAACGTTTTGACACATAAGAAAATAAAAATATGACTTTTAAATATGAATGGAGCCCTTACAGATAATCCAGTTCAAGTTGGGAATAAATTCAATAAGGATTTAAAATGTACATCACCATTTAGTTATCTACTTACATTCGCAACGATGATTCGGATTTATGTAAGCTAAATTCGTAAATATCACAACTACTCCTGAGGAACCCCCTTTAAATAATCCAAACTGTTCTAATTTAAGTGGCTTTTAAAAAAAAAATCAAAATTGGTTCAGAATTATAGATCTATATCTGTTTAGCGGGCTTTGTTCAAAATATGTAATCTTTTGTGTGATAGCTGACCTACTTGGTAATTTTAGACGATCTTAATTAAAATGAACTAATAATTAGTCTGAGATCTATCCAAAGCTTCCGATTGTGTACATCGTTACTTCAATAGTTGAAAACACGTATTATGGCGTTCCTGGATTCTGCTCTTGCTTTTGCTATCTTCTCTATAGGGAACGCAACAAACAGTTGAAATAAATTATTTAAATAATAATAATGACCTTAAATGTTATTACTCCAATTGGGATAGGTTATGGAGTCCCCCAAGAACTACTTTCGGGACAAGTTCATTTCAATGTTTACGTAAATGACCTTTGCAGAAGCCTTTGTAGTTTTTCACTTTGTATGCTGAAACTGGTTTAAAATCAGTCACACTTACAGTAGAAAAATGTCGCTCTAATGTTAACACTTAAACGAAGCTTTTTGTCCATACAGATGAAAATATATTTAGATATTTAATAATGTTTATTTGTAATTTTGTAGCTATAGAGTAAATTCATTTGCGATTGAATTGAATTAAAAATTCTCTTTAAGAATCATTTTCGATAGGAACAGAAGAGACGTTTACAGACCTGTGTTTAAAAAGATCTATTTTTTTGTATTTGTAATAATAAATCTATATTTCCAAAACTTTTATGTTGACGGTATTATAGTACTAGAAATAATTTATTGTGAGTATAAATGCCTAAAAACACATATAAATTATACGTATTTACTGCACTTGCATTTATCTTTACCTTAAATCTACTCAAAATTTACAACAATCTTAGGGTCATCTATCTCGCTTTGTGGTCATATTCTTAGAATGTCTCAAATTCAGTTCAGCTATTAAACACAGACGTAAGTATATATTTGCAGCTTTATATTATGTTTTAATATTTTGTGTATGCATATGCAGATGGTACATATTTTTTCTGTCGCATCGAAATAAGTATATCCAGTAACTATCTGTCTATTCGAAAGCGAAATGCTGTTAGGGTTTGCTTGCTCCACAAAGGAATTAATCGACTTCGACCTTGGCTCGGAATATTTCTAATTGCAGGCCGATGAAGCACCAAATTGAAAAAGGCCGTCAGCCTGGCTTCAGAAGTCGTCAAAATCGTTAGCGCTCTTAAGTGGTGAATTATGGTACGGCCAGCCGCTCTTAATTCCATTTAAACTCAATTAAGAGCCGGCAACTAAGTAAATTAAATTCTTGGCGAGGTGATGCCGCACTTTTTGCGAGCCCTCGGGAGCGGCGACACAATGCCCCAAAACCTACCTATTTTCTTGCAGTTGCACCAGCTCCACGGTCAGCAATTGCGATTGTCGCGCTATCCATTAATTCGTGGCAGTTTTTCACATCGCACCACTGGCGCCACCGAAGGCGCATTTGCACTCACACAAGAACTTCTGCCTCGGGCACGACTTACATGCCCAATTTTATTTTCGCGAGCAGCCGGCTCCTGCAGGTGCAGAAACGTCAGTTAAAAGCCGCAAACCGGGGATTCACCGCGAAACCGGCCACCCGAACGTGCATGTTCGTCCTCATTTATATTCGACGAGCCCGCGGAAAGTCGACGCTCGCGCCGCGACGCCCCGATGTTGACTGCAGCAAGAGAACTCGTGTTGCACTCCCACCACTTTGAAATCGACGGGGTGTGAGTCCCGCGACGAAGGTGAGCCTTGCTTTCAGGCATTTAAATGCACTTATTTGCCTTCTAATTTTAAACGGCTATTTTTGCCTTCCTGCTCTCTTGGACCCATCTTCGTACCACCGCTTTATGATGTGAGAATGATCTGATCGTAAAGTTTAAAATAATAAAATAACTCATTATTTTGCTATATCAGCTTCATATTGTGATAGGATTGTGACGGAACTAATTATTGTTAGTTGTTGCTGGTGTTCCGTCCTGTCACAACCATGTAAATGTCATTTTCCATAGACTACCGTTAACAAAAAGCTTTCCTCAATTTGAAGTTGATTAGTCCCAATTTGAAATTATTTATTCTCATATTGAAATTGTTTATTTTCATTTTGAAATTGATTAGTCTCAATTTGAAGTTGAAAAGATATAGTTACTTCTTGCGTTCCAGGTAAAGTTTTTTTGAAATAATTAAAGCGTTATGTAATGAATACAGTCAGATGTGTAGTATTAATAACTACTTTTCGTAACTGACCTTGACAGTACTGGCTCCGCAAACATTCCCCCGCGCGCCAAAGTCTACTGTTTATTATGACATAAATTAGAAGTGTTGTAGATGCAAACATTTGTTAAATCTATATTTATGGATTAATAACAGTAAAATTAAGGTCGTAGATAAAATATTGTATGCAACGCGTTTCATAATTTTCATGTCTCGTGCATAAACGTCAACTTTTAGCACTTGTTGCATAAATAGCTATTTTCTACTGGACCGAAGTTGACAATGACGTTTTAGTCACGTGGTGAAATTAGGTTCAGACAATATTTGTTGTATTAGGCACAGCCAAAACTGAAATCAGATTAGTTTTCAACAGTCAACTTGGAAGTTTGTCAAACAGAATTTCCAATCATATTATCAGCGTATAATATAAACTTGCAATGACAACATTGATGACAGTTAATGAATTCTAAAGCTTGCTGTTGACATTACGTTTATTTTCCATGGCCAACCGTTATATAAGTGCTTTTTGAATACACCGTATAAACTCGTCTAAACACTCGTTTATTAAACACGCGCTAGTTTCGTTTGGTACTCAACGAAACGAATTTTTAAAAAGCTTTTATTTAACCATGAAGTATTACAAACATGGGAGCTTAAGGCTACCTTATGACTTCTTTACACTAAGAGCAGCAACTTAAGACTATCTTTACTGTAAGAAGGATACCTTAAGACTGATTCATACAAATCATATGAAGTAGGAAGCTAAAAGCTATCTAATCTATGCTATGCTAGCTTGCAAGTGATAAGCGGCGATTGCCGGCACATGTGGCGCTGAATAGACTATTCTAATAATATAATTCCTCCCTTCTTAAAGTCTGTGATAACGTTTTCAAAGCGTTATTACAGCTTACAATCAAACTTTTACATTTAATACAATTTAAAACGATACATTTTATGCATAATGGAATAATACGTTTCTTTAGAGTGATTTATGAATGGTTACAATCTTTATTTAGGAAGTCAATAAGTTTGATTTTTAAGCAGTTGCGCTTAACATACATATATAAAAATAAACTTATAGCTAGCAATATAATTATTATGGTAAGAATAATTGATGACCCACTTAAGGCATTCGAATTAATATGATCAACAGGTCTTAGCGCGAGTTTTTGGTCATTTAATTTTATTTGATCTCTGGTTAACTTTTGGGTGTTGATAGGAATCAAATCGATTTTTGAAATATTGATATGTTTTGATTTGGAAATTGTTATCTTGTCGATACTTGGAATTTTCAGATCGACAACTTTATTTGAAATGATTTTGGCTGTGAATAACATATGTTCGTGATTTACGAGAACAATGCAATCCGGGGTTAAATGCATAATTTTGGAGCCAAGCAATTCCTTTCTAAAATTTTGATTGTTACATTTAATATCTAATATAGCCTTAGAGGGTGAAGTTATTAACCATGTGGCTGGATTAATTTGTGATATTTTAATGTCTGTAAGATCGAATAAATATGGAGTACACGTTTGATTATTGTTAAATGAAAGCAGTTGCGTTTCACATAATTTTTCGTTAGGAATTTCAAAGTGGTTATTTTGGTTGCAAAAGTAAGTATCTGAAGTTACTAACTTGCAGTGATCAATTTCTATGGGGATACTGGTTTTAACGTTAAATAACAAAGTATTGTAAGTTGGTATGATCATGCGAAATTGTTGATTTTTAATAAATATTGGAAAAGGTATTAGTTGTATCATCTGATATCTATTAGGTTTAGAGGTTAGTGGGACTTCGAAAATAAATGTGATTTTATTATTAATCTGGTATACTTTAGTAATGATAATTGATTCATACAAGTGCAAATATTTAAAGTCTGCGGGATAAGGAATAGTTAATGTTTTTTCTGATATATCTTTAAGGTAATTAGAAATTTCATTTATATTTTGAATCAAATCGTTATTGTCAATTAGTGACATATGCATCTGCTGGTGTTGGGCAAAAGTTAGCGCGTTTTCTAACTCTGCAAATATGTTTATAAATAATTGTAAGGACTGAATTGCTTCCATTAAAATTGTTCTTACAGTATATGAGGCAATGGTATTTTGTATTTCATCGTTTTCTAAAATGATTCTATTAATTTTGTCACTTAGTAATAACTGATTTTTCGCTAGATCGTTTACTGCCGAAATTGTGTCGTTTAAGACTTTAGTTTGCTCCAACAAAATATCTTTGTGTACTTCATTACTTTTTTGTAATTTAGCGATTGCTGTTTCATATCTAATTCCATCATTTACATCAAGATTTCCGGTTAAAAATTTAATAACTGATCCTAGGCCGTCAATGAGTCCACGTTTCTTAATTTTGTGTTCCATTTCAGGAAATAGTTGATTAAGGAGTCTGTCAGCTTTTTCTAAATATTGTTTTATAATTAATAGAATATTATTATGATTAATTAAAATGTCTTCAATTTTCTTAAAATGCCTGTGTTCAGCGGGGAAGTTTAAATCTTCAAGGAGCATAATAGTTTTGATTAGGTTACTTCTAAGTGTGCCATAATTTATAAGCATGGGTGTATAATCTATATTTTTGATTAACGTAAATTCGCTTTCCTTTAGAATAGCGTTACCTAAATTTAAAGGGTATAGTCCGGGGTTGTCTTCGAGGTTTTTGATAGTTACGTCGCCGGTCACATATTGGATTGTGAGGGCGCACAGGATTGTGAGGATGATTGACCTGTAAAAGGCAATAATTAATTAATATGCCTTTTGATTTTAGGTCCGTCGTTGACGGGTGTTAATTCGTAAATGTCATGTTCGAGAATTTGGGAAATGACAAAGGGTCCAGTAAATTTTGGTTCTTTTTTATTTCTAAAATTGGTTTTTATGAATACTTGATCTTCTAATCTAAAAGTTTTAGTTTTACGGGTTGGATTCAATTTCAAGTTGCGTTTTTCTTTAGTTTCCGTTTGTCTGTCCTATAGGGCTTTATATAAGTTTTTCATTTTTGTCTTA
The DNA here is from genome assembly GCA_940337035.1 of Agriotes lineatus. NCBI lineage: Eukaryota > Metazoa > Arthropoda > Insecta > Coleoptera > Elateridae > Agriotes > Agriotes lineatus. The sequence goes on along the minus strand of OW679194.1, from coordinate 31,428,622 downwards.
TGTTCTGACAGATAATCGTGATAGTACGATTTCGTATAGTCAATATCAAAGGGATTTTTGCTTTCCGTGTGTCCAAATACTATCTCAAATGGTGTTAGTTTAAGATTGGAGTGTATAGTGTGATTGTATGCCAAGATACAATATTGTATTTTTTGATGTTCGGGTATATTTGTTAATAATCGGTAATGTTCAATAATGGTTGAATGTAAGCGTTCAACTAACGAATTTGACTGGTGATGATGAGGGGTTGTTGTGTGTAACTGAATTTTGTGTATGGCTATAAAATCTTTGAAAATTTGTTTATTGAATTCTCCATCAGCAACGATCGTATCAGGTGCTGTGAAAGTGCATATATATTTGAATAATTGTTCGATGACATCGGTTAGATTATGTGATTTAATAAAATAGGCTTGTGCGAATTTTGAGAAAGAATCAATTATGGTTAAGTAGCTTCTATTGCCAATTCGGAATATATCGAGGTGTATTGTATGAAATGGTCTGCTTTGAGTGGGTGTGAGTTGTAAGGGCTGTTTTGTCGGATTTCTATTATATTTTTGCATTTTGCAAGTTTGACAATTATTGATAAAGTCAGTGATATCTCTACTAATGCTTTTCCAATAATATTTGCGTTTAATATGCTCGATTGTTTCGGTTATTCCTCGATGGTTTGTTTTTCCTAAATGATAATTTTGCATTTGAATTTGTCGTTCTTCTGGTTTTATAATGTAAGTTACTTGGGTTGTACAGCGGTGAAATTTAGGTGTGTTTTGATTAATTATATCTTTTAAGAAATTTGAAAAGTCTAAGTAAAGTGCGTCGTCAGAAAAATAGCAATGATAGTGTGTGTTTGGCTCACAATGTTCAATAAGCAATCTATTGAACATATCTACTTTATTCATGTCGTTAACAAATACTGAGTAATTTGTGATGCCGTCGTATTTTGTAATTTGAATTTTTCTCGGTAAATTAGCGCTTATAAATTCAATTTGATTTTTAAAGTGTTGCAACGGTTTCTCTGCTATATCAATTACTGGGGTAGATGAGTGTTGAGTATGTACAGTGTCGGCAAGGGAATTATTGTCATTTTCGTTATTTGATATTGGTTCTTCAATTTGATGAATTGTTTTCGAGGCTGGATTTACTAATACATTAGAAATTATTTTACAACGGGGTTTTGTTGTTACGGGTGGTACGATAGTAGGTGTACTAAATATTTCATCAATATCGGGTGTACTGGCTCTACTAGCCATGACACTTTGGTTGCCGTTAAATGGTTGAGGTGTATCTAGTCTGTCAGGTGTTTCAATGGACATGGGGTAAATTTGGATGCGCGACAGGGCGTCGGCTACTTTATTGAGTTTTCCTGGCAAATAATTTACTGTAAAATCGAATTCTTCTAATTTTAGCGCCCAGCGTGTTAGTTTAGAATTTGGTTCTTTCAAATTTTTTAACCAGACTAATGGTCTGTGATCAGTGTACATTATAAATTTGGTTCCAAATAGATACGGTCTAAATTGTTTGGTCGCCCAAACCATGGCCAAAAGTTCTCGTTCTATAGTGGTGTACCGTTGTTCTGCGTCATTCAAAGTTCTTGATGCATAGCAAATTGGTTTACCTTCTTGTGATAGTACAGCGCCTAAAGCATATTTAGATGCGTCTGTAGTCAGTTCAAAAGTCTTCTCAAAATTGGGGTATTGAAGTAGGGGTTCATTTGTTAAGAGTTGTTTACAATAGTTGAAATTTTGTAAAAATTCAGGTGTATGTATAATTTTGTTATCCTTTTTGAGACATACAGTTAGAAATTTTGTGATTTTGGCAAAGTTTTTAACGAATTTCCTGTAGTATCCAAAGAGTCCTAGAAATGATTTTATTTCTGTTCTTGTCTTTGGGGCTGGAAAGTTTTTGATGGCTGAAATTTTTGATGGATCCGGTTTTATTCCGTCCGGAGTAATTATGTGTCCTAAATATTTAACAGATTTGTGCAAAAATTCTGATTTATCGAGTTGGATTTTAATATTAGATTCTCGGCATCTATTGAAAACATTCTTTAAACGGTTTATGTGATCTTGGAGTGAGTTTGAGTAAATGATGATGTCGTCGAGGTAAACGAGACATTGTTGGGGTGTTAAACCTATTAGGGCATTGTTTATAGCTCGCTGAAACGTCGATGGGGCGTTTTTTAAACCAAAGGGCATTCGCCGGAAGTGGAAATGGCCTTTCTCTGTAGAGAAAGCTGTTTTCTCACGATCTTTTTCTTCTATCTCTATCTGATGAAAACCAGATGCGAGGTCTAGGGTTGTAAAATAAGTGGCTCTACCAAGGTTGTCTAACACTGTTTCAATGCGAGTAAGAGGATATTTGTCTCCAATGGTTTGTTCATTCAATTTGCGGTAATCGATTACGATTCGCCATTTTTGTTTGCCAGAGGCGTCCATTTTTTTGGGGACTACCCAAATGGGGAAATTGTACGGGATTCTGAGGGTTCAATTATTTTTTCCTTTAACATTTTATTAATTTGTTCTTTTACCTCATTCCTATGAACATGTGGATATCGATAGGTTTTGGTAAATATAGGTGCGTCAGTTTTGGTTCTGATATGATGTTTCGTTAGATTGGTAGCGGATAGGGGTATATCTGGGGAATAAAAAATATCCTTATACTGATGGCATAAGTTGTTTAGAGTTGTTTTTTCTTCTTCATTAAGATGGCTAAGTCTCAGATTGTCTTCTAAATTTTTATTTAAAATTTTTTTGATATTGGGGTCAGAAGTATTGACGTTGAAATTATTAATTTGTATTGAGGTGTTATTTGTTTCATATTCTTCTAAAAATAAAGGGTTGTAGATGTGAATTTGTTTTGTTTCATTTGAGGTATTTATAAGACTAGTTTTAAACCAGTTATTATGAAGTTTGACGACTGCTGAGGGCATTATGACATTGTTATCAAAATTTAATTTTGGGGCTAATTTTGAACCATTGCTTCCGACTGCAGGAAGGGTTACAAATAGCTCTGTTCGTGGGGGTATTATAATTTGTTTTAATAAATTTTTTGTAGTTTTTAATTTGGATAAATTACATTCAGTTCTTTTTTGAATTTCTTGTTTGGTTTTAGAAGGGTTATAATAAAATGGTACAGTGGTGCTTTCTGTCTGGATATGCATCCACTTGTAATCTATTGTTGCAGGTAAATTGGAAAGTAAGTCTGAACCTATGAGTCCTACATACTCATTATGAAAATCAAATAAGTAACATGTGTGAGTACCATCTTCTTTAAAAAGATTTGGAATAGGTAAATCTGCTACAAAGTTATGTCGAGTAGTTCCGTGTGATGTGGTAATTTCGAAATTGCATGGATAGATTAAATTTGGAAAGTATGTTTGTGCAAATTTGGGGGAAATAATTGTTTTAGAACTGCCGGTATCTATCATAAGTTTGTCTCCAGTTGTTGGTATTATTATATAAGGAAGGTTGGATTTTGGGCTGATGTTAAAGTTTTCTATGACCTCCGAGGCTGTTAACGAAAATTTACGGTTTCGTCGGAGTCTTCTTCATCCGAATCTCCTTCAGGTAAACAGAAAAAATCTGTGGTCGGATCTAGTGTACTGAAATTGTTTTCACAATTTTCAAAGGTTTCTGGTTCGTAATAGGGATCTTGTTCATATTCGGGGATATTTGAACTTGATTGTTGAGGCATGACATTTTCATTAAAGAGTTCTTCTGAATGAAAATTTCTAGGTTGGCTCGACTGTCTTATTATATTTTGAGAGTTTGCACGAAATTTATTCGGGTTAGTTAGTTGTTGCGTAGCACTTCTTTTTATTGTGCTAACTTCCATGGGTTCTGGTCGAAAAGAGGGTTTAAAATGTGGTTTTGGTGCAAAAACATTATTTTGGGGGTTTTGAAAATTTCTTGTTTGATTAAAATTTCTGTTAGGATTGAACTGTGATTGTTTGAATTGCGATGGATTGAACTGCTGTTGTCTGTATTGCGGTCTTATTGTATTAGGTGTAAAATTATTGAATCGGGGTGTATATAGATTTTGGGCTTGAGAATTTTGGTTAAAGTAATTCGGATTATAGCTTTGTGTAGCTGGGTTATGGTTTTGTGTTATAGGCTTTGGAGATTTTTGATTTAAATTTAAAAATTGTCTATTATTTTGGGATTGAGAGTACCTAATGTCTAATTCTTCCTTAATCATTGTAAGAGCTTCTTCTAAAGTTTTGGGGTTTCGACTTCTAATGAAACTACCTAAGTTCTCATTTAGTCCGCTTATGAATGTTCGTAAAGCTAAGGCTTTATTAGTTTCTAATTTATGATCTTTTATCGCTTGTTCTTCGTCACCTAATGAAACTTTTGAATTATATATAGCTAAATGTGTTCTGACTTTATTAAAAAATTCAATAGGGCTATCTTTATTTTGTTTTAGTTTTGTCAAGTCTATAAGTAAATTTAGTTCGGATATCTGGTCTCCAAAATTTTCGATAAGCACTGTTTTTAATTCATTCCAAGTATCGTAATGATATCCGGTAATGACTTCTAGGGCTTGACCTTTAAGCTTGTTTCTGATTGAAGAGATTATTAATTTGTTAATGTAATCGTTCGGTTCATTAGTACAAAATTGAGTAGTTATTACCTCTGTTGATCGTATAAATTCAGAGAGTGTCGCTGGATTTCCGTTATAAGTTGGGATTTCATTAAGCAATGATACGCTAAAATGAGGGGGAAATACTACTGGGTTTGCCATATTTGTTCTATTATTATTATTTAAAAATAGTAATCTAGGTTGTACAGGATTTCTATCACGGGGTGATCGTGATCTGTCCCTTGACATTAATATTCAAATCTTTAGATTTCTAATAACAACACGGCAAGAATATTTAAAGTTGCAAAACTTGTGTCACGATTTATTAGGGTGTTATTTTATGTTAGTACTTAAAAATAAGCTTAGCTCAGGGGTAGTTACTAAAACTCAGGGGTAGGAACCCTACGCACAGGTACGAAGTCAGCTGGTAAGATTAAGTGTACCTATCGCACACACCAGACCTTCATCTCATATGGCACCTGCCTGATCTTAAAATTAAAATTCTAAAAACTATGTTAATATGATTTAAAATTGTTATTTAAATTCACTTGATTTTATTCTTTACTTCTAGCATGTAGCAAGTAAAGTTACAAAAATTAATAATTGGAATATTCTTACTTCATTCCTTTGGTCTTGATCTCTTAGGATCGGAGGCGGTTTCAATAACCAGGTGGTTTCAATAACCAGGCGTCCTCGATGGACTGGTGATCTCGATGATCAGGATGTTCTGCTAGCGGCGACGCTTACCGGGGCGATGTTTGTCCCGTCGAAGACTTCGCTGCTCAGCAGGGGTTGTTTCGACCTTACGGCTTTGCGGGTCCCAGGGGGTTGGTCGATCTTCGGCTTGCCTCAGGGCGATGCTTGTCCCTTCGATGGCTTCGCTTCAGGATCTCCGGAACGTTGGTAATCGCGGCAAAGTATTAAAATACGCGGAATTTGGGGTATTTAATTTTTAAAATGCCCAAATTCCTCCACGAATCCACAAGACTGCGCCAGTTTCGTTTGGTACTCAACGAAACGATTTTTTAAAAAGCTTTTATTTAACCATGAAGTATTACAAACATGGGAGCTTAAGGCTACCTTATGACTTCTTTACACTAAGAGCAGCAACTTAAGACTATCTTTACTGTAAGAAGGATACCTTAAGACTGATTCATACAAATCATATGAAGTAGGAAGCTAAAAGCTATCTAATCTATGCTATGCTAGCTTGCAAGTGATAAGCGGCGATTGCCGGCACATGTGGCGCTGAATAGACTATTCTAATAATATAATTCGCTACGCTACGCTTCGCTTATGCCAAAAAGCACGTGACTAAAGTAACGTTTATAAAACCTGTTACATAATATAATATAAAGTATAAACACCAGGAGCGTAAGAGCAGTGGCGCCCAGAGCCCCAACAAATAAATTACAGAGGCGGCCTGGTTACCATAAGGATATGAGTTTTTCTCGCTTCATCATAACCTGCGTTATTAATTTTTTAAAAACAATTAACATTTTGTTTTATTATTATTGCGAGTAATTAAAACTGGTCCCTTGTACCAATCATTAATTTAGATTTGAATCAGAGATGGGTGCGTGAGTGAGAATTCACTCACTTCACGCACGTTTCAAGCTTGCTTTAAACACTCACGTTCACGCACGCTCACGCTCACGTTCACTCACATTCACCTCACGACGCGACGTGACCCGCAGCTTTTAATTCAAATTCAGATAGAACAGAGTGTTCAATTTTCACGGGCTTTACCCAGAACTTCTCTCGTAAGTGAATATTGTGACACTAAATAATTTTTCCCGCTGCTAATCATGTAAGTCAGTGATACGGCCTTAGTAACAAAACGTGTAAGTCGGTGGGTGATTATATTTGTTTGCTGCTTTCCGTTGACAACGGAACTTAATATTATTATTAAGTTCCTAGCATAATAAAATTAGCAACGCAAGATGCAGACTTAGACATTTTGTTTATAATTGCAAGTGTTTATGTGACATGTGACAATCACAGGTAACACGACTCACGAAAATGAATCCTGGTAACAGGTGACAAACCAAACGATTTTTTCAAAAATGTAGGAAAATTTCGATAAGCAGCGGGAAAAACATAATGAGATAACTTAGAATGTATCGCCTATTAACATTTTCGGCAGGCAACAAGCCGCAGCTTCGCCTTGTCTTGTACTTGCCTACCTCAAATGTGAATAGGTCCTTACATTCCTTGTTACTTAAATAGCTATTAAAAATCAAATAAAGCTAGGGGTAAAAATATCTTCATGTTTCTAATAAATTACATAAACTAAAAAACTATTACCGCTGATCGTACTCCAAGGGCAGGCGGCTGCGTATAGTCCAGTCAAATTAGATATTTACTTCACAAAAATACTACCTAAATAGGGAAAATGTATTTTTATAGAAAAAATCCGTAGATTTCAATGAACTACAAAGTAACAGCTGAATCAGTGGAGAAGTGCTTTAAAATGGCGATCAAAGTAATGAAAAAACAATTTTTTGCATACAAAAATGCACAAAAGCAATTTAAACATTTTTAAAATATATACGCTTAGTTAGCTTCAAGAAAAAACAAATAAAACAAGCTTTCGATGGTCAAAATCAATTAATTAGAAACAAGTTATAGCTAAAAAACCGCTAAAAATGCCCGATTCTTCAATTGTTCTTAACTTTAAAAACAAAACTGACATAAAGTTGAAATTTTCAGAAAACGTAGTACTCAAGTGGCAGAAAACGTAGTTTTTGAAATTTCTACAAATGTTTATCATTTTTTGCATAAATCATTTTTTTCGAAATAAATACGTTTTCGCAAAAATGTATTTACTCAAGTTGCAGAAGTCCTACAACAATAAGCGTAGGCTCATTTTTTTATTAAGAGTTATACTACCACACACAATATGAACGCGAATTTTTTTTTAACTTGCAAATATATGCAAATTCAATTTGAAGAGTGACCTTTTTCACGCTCACAAAATGTTGAATATTTTTGTCAATTTTAATTGTACCGAAATTACATCGATAGCTGACGACTTTCTACGAATTGAAATGCACTTCTTTATTTTAACAAGAAAATACACTTAACTTCAGATTAGTGGTCTTTATAAGACTGGTTATTAGTGTAATTATATATCACAGTCACAGTGTGTCAAAGAATACTTGGTTTGTCTTTTGTCAGCCTATGTCTGGGTGGGCAATAAACTGCAGTAATAGTTATCTCATACGTAAGAGTTTGTACTTATATAGATGTTTATATTATGTAACAATTTCTTGTGAATATTTTTTGAAAATATTTCTTAGAATTCTACTGTTAATAAAAATATTTTTGATGTTTACTGATAGTTTACAAGTGAAATAAACAGTTGCTGTAATTATTATTCTAATTATTATTATGATTCTCATAATTATTATTAGAATCACTATAAAAATTTAAAAAAAGGAATGATATTCTGAGTACATTGTGCAGGCCTAGTAAACGCCGTGGAGCGGCCTACTCCGAGTTTCTCCTCACAACGCTTAACGCTACTCGCCACTGCATCGGCACCGCCCTGAACGGAACATACATTTTGCCACGCTTAATGTAAACCGCTTCGCAATAAATAATACACGGTCAATAATTCTGAACTAATTTTTATATTACACTAGAAGTCTTCAGCTAAAGTGTGTGCGAATTGCAGCCGTATAAATAAATGTGCAGGAATTTTTTGAAAAAAAGTACCTCCGCTTCTATGTGTCGTACAGTAATCTTTTATTAAATTTGTAGATAATTGGCAGCTATCGAATGGTGCTTAGGTAATTTCAGTATAATTAAAATTCACAAAAATACTCCACATTTTTTGCGCTTAAAAAACAGGTCATCCTTAAAATTGAATTTGCCCATATTTGCAAGTGTAAAAATTCGCGCTCATACTGTGTTTGGTAGTATAACTCTTAACAAAAAAAATAAGCCTACACCGATTACTGTAGGACTTCTACAACCTGAGTAAATCAATTTCTGCTAAAACGAATTTGTTTCGAAAAAAAATTTATTTATATAAAAAAATAATCAACGTTTTTGCAAATTTCAAAAACGTTCGTTTTTTGCTCTGCGGGTGCTGTGTTTTCTGGAAGTTCCAACGATATATACAGTGTCCGCCAAAAAGTCGGCATAATATGGGAAAAAAATTTATTTTTGACAAAATTTTTGTAACAGTAATTCATTAACAGGGCTAGATTAGAGTTTGTTGAAGCCATTTAAATCGATATTAATTAGAATTGAAAAATATTTCTCCTAAAAAGCGCCTTGCATAGAAAACGTAAAAAGTATGCAAACATACTACTTTTCGGTAAAAATCTAAAGAAGTAATTAACATTTTATATTATATTCACCAATTATAATTTTTTAAAGTGTTCACATAGAAAATTTTTAACTTTAATATTAAGTATTTGTATGTGAAATTTTGAAAAATATTAAAAAAATTGAAAAATTAATTTTTAGCTAAAGTTAAAAAAAATTAGGGGTTTTCTTGCCATGAGATTGTTTAGTTAGCTAAAAATACCACACTCTAAAAAAATGTCATTAAAAGATTGTTTAATTTAAGAAAAATAGCGCTTTTTGGATTTTGACAATTTCAAAAAACCCCATTTTCTAAATGTGCCTTTATATAGACAGTGGCGACAATGGGGTGTCCTATTTTTGATTGGCTCCCTAAATCACGTGGTTTTAACCGCCATGTTTAGGCTCAATCACCTGTGATTCGTGTTATACTTTTGGCAGTACTGAATTGTATTGTCAGTCTATGTCAAATTCGAGGTTAGTAGGTTAGGTTTTGAGTCAGTTTTGAAACAAACTGATGCAAATCTTAACCTGCATATCTCGAATGCTTTCAGCACTGCCAAACGTAAAACACGTATCACAGTCGACTCTGATCACGGATTTAAATGAACACCCGTTAGAAATTTGCCTAAATATGGCTGCGGGGGTGTGGCTTGTCCCCAATGTCTATGTAAATGCACTGTAATCACATATGATTGGTAGCAAAACTAGAAACTGACTCTGATTGGTAGAATTTTGTGCTGCCATCTGATAGTCAAACTTAGAACTACCCCCCAAGTTGCTGTCCCAGGCACGCTAGACAGGTTTCAACATTTGGAATGAGTGTCTCTACTTGTTTGATTTATGTACGCTGCAAAAAGATCGTGAACGGCATATATGCGTGGCACTTAGCAACGCATGTGATTCATATTATACGTTTGGCAGTACTGAAGTATATTGTTGGTGGCACTGTCACTCGATGTAAAATCCGAGGTTAGCAGGTTACGTTTTTCGTCAGCCTCACACCAACTGACGCAAAACCTAGCCTCGAATGTGACGTAGACAGCATCATCAACAATTGACTTCAGTAAACTGCCAAATGTATAACAAAAATCACGGCATTTTTAAAGGTAATAGTTTGGGATTATTTTTAAATAAAAGCAAATCAAAATGATTCGAATTCTTGTTCAATAATACACAAAAATTTTATACGATACATGGCCGGTATTCGCCTTTATGACGTGTGTCGCTCTAACGGGCTCGATAGTGATGTACGAGCTCGACTATAAACGCTTAGGCCAGTAGGGCCTAATGTCGTAAATAACTATTGTTTGCTTATTTTATTTTGCACGTCTCTAGCGATACTAGGAAAATAGGCTTTCAGACGGTTCATCTGGAACGTTCATTCTTCTTCTTTTAGGGAATATTTCTAAATATTGTTAGACCTGGCGTCCGTAACAAATTTAGACTTCATCCCGAGACCCATCAAAGGAGCTAATAGGGAAATTTTCGTTACTTGCTACGATTGTCTCCCATCAGCCTACAATAATTATATACCAGTAAGGTGGGTGGTTACGGTGTTCGTTAGAAATTACACACACGAATAACTACACCACTTTTAATATTCTTTATTTAACGCAACGGATTACAGACATAAAATTAAATGTGCGGATTTGCTACTATACTATTACAAGTGTGGATCGAATAGGTCTTGTTAATCAGCATACATGTGAGCGTTTGTGGATTTGACACTTGGCTCGTGGAAACACTTAAAGTAAATGTTCCACTGAGTATGAGATTAATATTAAACGCATTGAGGAACTGACTCTTTGCGTGTCTGTTTAACCAAAGTGGTTTAACAGGCGAAGACCTGATGTGCAATGATCTCGTTCAACCCCATCGATCTGGTTTATATACCCATGTTACACAATTTACACAATATACAAAAAGGATTTTCTATTCTAGTGACAACAATGGTATTGTATTCACAAGACGAAGGATCCGTTCACTTTCACTTGGGACGCAACGGTTGGAGGTTTTATGAGTTTATGACACCACTTGAAATTCACTAGATTTTTACAGCTGCAGTTTTGTATTGTGACTTCACTTTCGCTTCTGATTTAGAAAAGTGTATTTTAAGAAACCCTTTTAGTTCGAGGGACGTTGAATAATTTCTCTCCGTTGAATTCCGCGCACAAATCACCTTTTTAACTGCGTACATCCGTTTGCTAGAAAGTTTTCTAATGGTACTTAAGCTGACTACTTGCATTTCTCAAATATTTATTGCGGACTGGCACTGTTTATTTTATAGGCGAGCTTCCTTTCTTTGGAATTCTTACGCTAACTGTTGACAACGAGTTATTGCGATTTATGGCTCCACTACATGACCCCCTTACCAGTGGTTAAGCCACGAGGTTATGCTGCCAGGAAGTTATCCGGGAAATGTACTCGCCGTCCACTTCTGGTGGTTGTCGTCTGCTTGTTTGTATCGGCGTCTTTGTGCGCCGCGGTGCTGCTTGCAGCTTGTTCCTGCTCTGGCTCAGCTGCAAGATATGCGGGTTTGAGCCTATCTATCGTAACCGTCACTGGCTTGCCGCGGATTTCGACGCTGAAGGTCTTTTCTGCTTTAGAGATCACCGGGAATGGGCCATTGTAAGCAGCTTGCAGCGGCTTGCGCGTGGCATCGTTTCTAACAAACACATGTATGGAAGTCGCGAGATCTTTGAAGACGAATGCTTTGCGCTGGCCATGATGCTGAGCTGCAGTTGGGCGTACCTTGTCAAAATGCTCTCTGAGCTGGTTTACGAAATCGGCTGCATGTACGTCTTTCGTAGCAGTAAAAAATTCCCCTGGTAGTCGAATGTTCTCGCAGTAGACCATCTCGGCTGAGGTAGCGTTGAGGTCTTCCTTAATGGCTGTGTGAATGCCCAGGAAAACTGCTGACAGGTGTTCTGTCCACCTGGTGTCTGTGTGGCACTCGATTGCGGCTTTTAGCTGGCGGTGAAATCGTTCTATCATGCCGTTAGCTGCCGGATGGTATGCTGTCGTGTGCATGTGCTGCTATCCCAAAAGGTTGGCTAATTCCTTGAACAGATTGGAGGTGAACTTCCGGCCGCGGTCCGTTGTGATCCGCAGAGGCACCCCAAATCTAGCTATCCAGCCGTTGAAGAAGGCTCTGGCCACAGTTTCAGCCGTGATGTCAGGGATTGGTATGGCCTCAGGCCATCGGGAGTAGCGATCGATGCATGTCAGGCAGTACGTATTGCCTAGCGATGAAGGAAGTGGCCCAACAAGGTCGAGATGCACGTGCTCGAACCTGGAGGAGGGCGTGGAGAAGTTTCCCACTGGTGCTGCTACGTGCCTGGTGATCTTCGAGCGCTGACATGGGATGCACGTCTTGCTCCAAAGGCTGCAGTCCTTGCGTATGGAAGGCCATACAAAACTGGAGGAGACGAGCTGCGTCGTGGCTCGAATTCCGGGGTGAGAGAGGTTGTGGAGAGCGTCGAACAGCGGGCGTCGGAACTGCTTCGTGACAAAAGGGCGTAGTGTCCCCGTAGTCGAATCACAGTAGACATCCGCATCCTGATCCGGAAAGTAGACCTTCTTCAAGTCTAGCACGGCCTCAGGGTGTAGGAATGTCTTCAGCTCGGCATCCGATTCTTGCGCCTTTTCCAGCTCTTTGTAGCTGATTGGACTGGCTGGAAAAGCTGCTGTACAACCTGAAACAAACACACGTGATAAAGTGTCTGTGGGAATGTTGTCGCTTCCAGCGACATGGCGAATATCCGTCGTAAACTGTCCAATGAAGTCTAGGTGACGGAATTGTCTGGGCGAAGCGCGTTCTGGCTTTTGTTGGAACGCGTATATTAATGGCTTGTGGTCAGTGTAGAGCGTGAACCATCGGCCTTCTATAAAGTAGCGGAAGCGCTTCACAGCCGAATAAGCTGCCAGTAGCTCCCGATCGTAGGCGCTATATTTCTTCTGGGCAGCGTTTAACTTTTTGGAGAAAAACGCTAAGGGCTGCCATGCTCCGTCCACATGATGTTGTAGCACAGCTCCCATGGCGACATCAGATGCATCAACCATTACTGATGTTGGAACTGCAGGTGCTGGATGTGCCAGGAGGGTAGCGTTTGCTAGGATTGTTTTGGAGCGTGAGAAAGCTTCTTCCGACGCTGGGTTCCATTGGATTTCCGTTTTTGGCTTTACCTTGGGTCCTTGCAGGTGTTTATTCATCGGAGCCAAGACTTCTGCTGCGTTAGGAAGGAGCCTTCTGTAGAAGTTCAGCATTCCTAAGAAACGGCGCAGCTCTTTAATTTTCTTGGGCTTGGGCACTTGCTTAATAGCCTCGATGCGGTCTTCTGGGGGTTTAATTCCTTCTTGTGAAATGGAGTACCCAAGGAAGTTGACGCTGGGCTTGCCAAGGTTGCATTTTACCGAGTTGATCAGTACTCCATACTCGCTGAGCCTGCTGAAGAGTTGGCTGAGGTGCTCCAGGTGCTGTTCCTCTGATGTGGAAGCTACCAGTAGGTCGTCAATGAATGCGTAGCAAAAGTCGAGTCCTCTGGTAACCTCATCTATAAAACGCTGGAACGTCTGGGCAGCATTCTTTAAACCAAAACTCATGAAAGGAAATTCATACATTCCGAATGGAGTTGTAATTGCTGTTTTGCAAATATCGTCGCTGTGAACTGGGATTTGGTTGAAGGTTCTTACCAGATCGATTGTTGAGAAGACTTTGCAACCAAAAAGGTTGTGCGCGAAATCCTCGATGTGTGGCACAGGATAACAATCAGCCAGAGTTCTCGCGTTTAGCGCTCTATAATCTCCGCAAGGACGCCATCCATTGTCTTTCTTGGGCGCTAGATGAAGGGCTGCAGACCAATTACTTTTGGATGGGCGAGCTATTCCTTGATCGAGCATAAACTGGAACTCTTTCTTAGCTGCATGTAACCTATCCGGTGGGAGTCTTCTAGGCCTGCACGTGACGGGAGGTCCAGCTGACGTAATTATTCGATGTGTAGTGGCATGTTTTATTTTCTTAGGCAGAACTGACGGACGCGCGATGTCCGGGAGCTTCGCTAGAAGCTTACGGAAAGCCGAGTCGCCGGAAATTGTTTTTATTTGTGGCGATACACACTCCCGCACTACACCGATTGCTTTCAGCTGGGTTACATTGTCTATTAGGCGCTTGTTTCGAATGTCAACGAGTAACCCGAAGTGGCTGAGAAAGTCTGCGCCAATTATCGGCTTGTCGATGTCTGCGACGACAAATGTCCACGAAAATGTTCGCCTCAGCTTAAAATCTAAATTTAACACTACATGTCCATATGTATTAATTGCCGAGTTGTTTACTGCGCTAAGCTCGTAGTCGGTACGCGCACGCGGTCCTTTTAAAAATGTTCTCGGCAACACACACAAATCCGCCCCTGTGTCGATAAGGAAAAGCCATTTAGTTGTCATATCCGTAAGAAATATGCGGCAATTGTTAGACAAGGAGTCATGTGCCGCGTTTACGAACTCCCCTGATCGTTTTTTGGTATTGGCACGGTTGAGTGCATTCCGTTGCATTGTCTCTAAATCGGCGGTGGTACCAACAGATTCGCGACGAAGATTGCGACCTGGAACGGTACCGTTGTTTGCTGTTGCTTCGCGGCTGTTTTTCCCGGCTCATCCGTGCAACTTGCTGGGATAATTCAGCAACTTGCTTGCACAGCTGATTGATTTTTTCGTCGTCGCCGCGAGAAACAGTGGATGCCACCTGGAACGTCCTGGGGGTGATTTCGGCAATTTTGTCTGCCAAAGTGGACACAGATTGGAGATTGCTGCTTGCTTGCGTCATCAGGATAGCCTGCATGCTATCTGGAAGTCGCCCGATCCATAATGTACGTATGAAGTTCTCTGGTACCTCGCCGTCTGCTAAATTCGTGAGATGCCTCAAAAATTGGGACGGTGTGCGATCGCCTATTTCCTCGTGCTCTAGAAGTTGTTTTATCTTCTGTTCGCGAGATGTGGATAGGCGCTTAATTAGAGCCTGTTTGAGCGTCTCGTACATCTCTTGACGTGGCGGGTTGGTGAGGATGTCTTCGACTTCTTGCGCATATTTATTGTCTAGATTAGCACTTACGTAATAATATTTGGTGGTATCTCGCGTAATGTTGTTGAGAGCAAACTGTCCTTCTAGTTGTACGAACCACAGTGCAGGTTTCGTTGGCCAAAATGGAGGTACTTTTATGTTAGTTCTGTCGATTGAACTGGTTGTTGATTCGTTGTTGGTAGTGACAGATATGTTGCCTTCTGTTGCCATCGTGAATTGTCGTAGCGGACTTCACTTAATTTTAATTCACTATTTACCGATTACCCGGTCGCGAACGCGAGTTTTTAATCGTCTAATTTATGCTGTTTCCGCGTAGTTCGTAGTCGAGAATCACCAATTTAAAATGAATTCGAGGTACATAACACTGAGGACTGATTTGTTTATTTTACGATGTTCTTAGTCCGGGGTCACCAATAAGGTGGGTGGTTACGGTGTTCGTTAGAAATTACACACACGAATAACTACACCACTTTTAATATTCTTTATTAGTAGCTTCAGCGTACTTATGCGAACGTTTTGTCCGTCCGTCTGTCTGTCTGTCTGTCTGTCTGTCTGTCTGTCTGTCTGTCTGTGTGTCCGTGTGTCTGTCTGGATCGCCTGTAACTTTCGAACGGCTACAGATATCGAAATTTTGAAAGGGGGCAAAGTTGTTGCTAAGGTCCCGAGCACCTTCATGCGCTGTTTGGTTTTGGCGAAAGGCTGAAGCTACTCTTTAGACCTGTACTTGAGAAGTTTATTTAACAGAACGGATTACAGACATAAAATTAAATGTGCGGATTTGCTACTATACTATTACAAGTGTGGATCGAATAGGTCTTGTTAATCAGCATACATGTAAGCGTTTGTGAATCTGACACTTGGCTCGTGGAAACACTTAAAGTAAATGTTCCACTAAGTATGA
Source organism: Agriotes lineatus (assembly GCA_940337035.1). Taxonomy (NCBI): domain Eukaryota; kingdom Metazoa; phylum Arthropoda; class Insecta; order Coleoptera; family Elateridae; genus Agriotes; species Agriotes lineatus. The sequence goes on along the minus strand of OW679194.1, from coordinate 31,412,747 downwards.
GATTAATATTAAACGCATTGAGGAACTGACTCTTTGCGTGTCTGTTTAACCAAAGTGGTTTAACAGGCGAAGACCTGATGTGCAATGATCCCGTTCAACCGCATCGCTCTGGTTTATATACCCATGTTACACAATTTACACAATATACAAAAAGGATTTTCTATTCTAGTGACAACAATGGTATTGTATTCACAAGACGAAGGATCCGTTCACTTTCACTTGGGACGCAACGGTTGGAGGTTTTATGAGTTTATGACACCACTTGAAATTCACTAGATTTTTACAGCTGCAGTTTTGTATTGTGACTTCACTTTCGCTTCTGATTTAGAAAAGTGTATTTTAAGAAACCCTTTTAGTTCGAGGGACGTTGAATAATTTCTCTCCGTTGAATTCCGCGCACAAATCACCTTTTTTAACTGCGTGCATCCGTTTGCTAGAAAGTTTTCTAATGGTACTTAAGCTGACTACTTGCATTTCACAAATATTTATTGCGGACTGGCGCTGTTTATTTTATAGGCGAGCTTCCTTTCTTTGGAATTCTTACGCTAACTGTTGACAACGAGTTATTGCGATTTATGGCTCCACTACACCAGCTTATTACAGAATAAACGAAATGCTACAATGGCTAAACAGCATCTAGCAAGTTGGTCTGAAAATATATGTATTTTCGGTATTTTATTTTTCCTTGCGGTGCTTTATGCGCTTGCGTCTGGTGGTACAATGCTCACCTTGCCCAGAATTCGGGTTACAAAGTTGGAACGCGCCTTTTGTGCTTGCACAGCAACCATTGTGTGAGGTGTCTTGGAGATGTGTTGACCTTGTTATTCTATCTCTTACGCTTGTGGCTCTGAGTAGAGAGCAGTTAATTTGATGCCCAACTTTGAATGGTCTCACCGAGCCCGCTTCCAAACGCACAGATTAGAGAGATGTCAAGAGTAACAGATGCCATTTATGTCCATAGCTGAACAATTTTCTTCCATGCTTTATGGTCCTTTGTTTCTTTATCTAGTTTCATACTGAGGATTTCTTTTTAGCTGTCTTTATCCATCTGTTCCTTGGGCGTCACTTTCTTCATGTTGCTTCTGTGTTCGTTCTTAGCACCGCCTTTGTCGTCCATTGCTTATATACAGGGTGTCCCAAAAAGAATGGAACACCGATTAGTCATAGATTCCTCACGTCATAATAAATCGATTAAACCTAATATACCTTAGTAGTTTAATTTAAATTTTTATTTTTTTGTTAATTTCCACAAATGTAGATATATCGATTTGAATTTTGGTATACGTACTTAACTATTATGTGCTGCACTATTTTTTTCATAACTTATACTTGACTGTAAGAGGCACTTTACCTATCTTCGAAAACTTTTTTTAACTCTAACTTCGTTATCTGTAACATTTTGTAAAATCTTAGGTTATTCTCTAAAAGAGAATTAAAAAGCACAAAAATAATGTACTCTTAGTTCTTAAGCCTAAAAGCAACCGTTTACCTTAAAATGCCTATCAAAGGTTTTTGGTTGTCATTAAGACGGCAATTATCAAGTAGCCATGATCATCTAGTAAAAAACAATGATAAATCAATTAATGACATTAGTGACATAAGAATGTGTTCTTTTATGTTTAAGAAGATGCTGCTACATAACGAATTTTCCAATTCTGAAAGGTTCGTTATGTCGCAGCATTTTCGTAAGCACTAAAGGCAAAAAACTAATGTCACCAACGTCATTAATTGATTTCTTGTTGTTGCTTACTAGATTACAATCATTACCCATTGTTTATGTAATCATGGGTACTTGATAATTGCACGTTTTAATGACAACCAAAACTTTTTGATGGGCATTTTAAGGTAAACGGCTGCTCTTACCTTTATGAACTAAGAGTACATTATTTTTGTGTATTTTAATTGTCTTTCAGATAATAACTTAAAATTAAAAAAAAATGCAACATATAACGAAGTTAGGGCTAAAAAAAGTTTTGCAAGATAGGTAAAATGCCCCTTTCAGTCAAGTCCAGTTTATGAAATTTTCGTATTAGTGCAGTACATAATAGCTAAGTATGTATTCCAAAATTCGAATCGATATCTCTTCATTTGTGGAATTTAACAAAAAATAAGAAACAAAAAATTTAACTTGCCGGCCCTATAACTTCTTACTGAAGGGATTTTGTACTAAGGTATATTAGGTTTAATCAATTTATTATGAAGTGAGGAATATATGACTAATCGGTGCCCCATTCTTTTTGGCACACCCTATATAGTCTACTCATCTTACTCATAGTATAGTAGTTCTTTACTGCTTCTTCTTTGCCACCCCTCCTCCTCTCTTTCATCCCGTACATTTTTCTTAGGAACTTTGTTCATCACCCACGTTTTGCACCCGCTTGTTGCCATAGGTTTTAATACCGATTTATAAACTCTGCTTTTGCTTTACGCGACACATCTTTACATTTCAATAATTATGATATTTAACGCAGCCACACTTTCATCCCGTTTTTCAATACTCTTGCAACAATGTTTATGCTATTACTCCCTTCTCTTGCTATTAGCACCTTAAGATTTGTAAGACATCGTACTTGTACGTATTTTCAATGTTCTGTTGCTATTTAGCTTGACTTACATTTTTCCGCTTGCTAACTTTGTTTCCCCTCTTTTCCCCATTATGCTATATTAAGTTTTTCGATCGTTTATAATTAAACCTGCTTTTTCAGGCATCGTCTAATTTTGCAGTTGTTTGAGCTTGGTACGGTTGATGTCGTTTTATAGAATCATAGGCTTTTTAAAGTCAACGAAAATTACGTATATGTTAACAAGTGGATTTGATTGCTTTCAACTTAAATACTTGATTCATTGCTGAGCCATACCTTCTATCTAAACCTACAATGATATTCTCCTATTGTTCCTTCTATAAATTCTTGCAATATATTGTACTACCTTTGCTAGAACTTTATACACCGTGTCTAAGAGCGAAAAACTTCGGAAGGTTTTACAGCGTGTTCTATTTTATTTTTTTGTAAACCGAAATAGCATTGCCTTCTTTCCATCGATACGGTATTCGTCCTGTCTGTTATACTTTATATATGTCACCGGTTTTATGTACGAATACTTCTCCGAGCTTGGTAAATTCTGCAGATACCCTATTGCTACCCGAGCTTTTTCTATTGTTAATCTATTGACGGATCTAGAAGAGCAGCTTGTTACAGCCAAAAATCGTTGTTAACGACATAAAACTGACCCTCAACTGGGCAAACCAAGGCAACACGCTGGGAACCAGTTTGTTACATCCAAAACTGGTCTCTAGCAACAAAAACAATGCACCTCGTTGAGCTGCCAGCTTCTTACAGCCACAACATGGTTTTACACGACAAAAACAACAATTGGTTCCAACGTAAATACTCTGATCGACACAATAGGTAAATTTAAACAAATTCGCAGCCCTAATCCGCGTTACGATGGGCTGTAACACAAAGGTCCGGCTTTATTGATGCTCAGCAAGAAGGGTGGCTTCTTTACTACCTTAGAATCAGGGCTACAATTCCATTAAACGAGATAACAGATGTTAAACATTGATGCGCCACTACATTCGGGCTAAATCGGGAAAACAAGATCAGCAACACAGGTGAACGCACTCTGATCGTGGAAGTAAGTGCTTTACCTTTCTACTTCTGGTTTGACACAACTTGAGGCGGCGACTACAACACCTGAATCATCTGAAATCCTGTACAATAAAACAAAACGCAAATATGCATGCAAACACCGATTAAAACCATAAGTAATTAACAATAAACTCTATTGAAATAATAAAATATGTAAAATACAATAGACATGAAAATGTTTACTGGTTACAGTTAAAATATATACGAAAGGGGTTAGTCAGGTTAAATTACGACGTTTAAATTAAACACAGCAGCAAAATAACAATCAAACGACACGGCTACATTCCAAACAATAACTTTAACTTCTTCACAAAGAGACTACCTTACATGATCAAAATTATCAACAATCACTCAAATAGTGACGCAGCGACAATATTTACTTGGACTTACAACACAAAACAACATATCAACAATAAAACTTGACGGTATTTTTCAACATCTCACGATTTAAATCAGCCAACGGCACAATTTGGCAAGACAACACATTACTATAAATGTATATGCCTTACAGACACTATTAAATCAAGAAATGCCTGATAGGAAGTCAGACGTTTTGGTTACGTTGTTCTCATCAAGTTGCAGGGCGCATCCCAAGCTATTTCCAGGAAAAGAACGACAGGAAACTGCATATGGGCGATATTCAAGCAGAAGAGTGAAACACCTTACGGTAGGTAGATGCGGTACGGTAATTCGTGATTTCACTACGATGATGATTTAGCACATAAATGAGGTTTTTAACTTAATAACCCGCTTTATGCGTAATTGGCTATCCAGCTCCATGATACAAAAGAAACCATTGGCTAAAGATTTCACGACACTTGACACAGGGGCTGGACGAGGGCTAATATACAGTTTCACTAATTTTCGACTTTCGACGAAGCCGAAGCCTCGCCGGAATAAACGACCCACATCTCTGCACGTTCTGCGCGTCGTCCGCTGAGTGATGCTTTGGGCTGAGATACAGAAACGGAATAAGACCACGCAGGTGTGATTTAACCCGTTACTTATTCCACTCATAGCATAGGGTTGCCACGGGACGAAATGACGAAACATAATTTAGCTCACAAAGGGAATTTATAGGTAAGTCATGCAATCTCCTCGCTGAAATCAGGAAAACGCGATAAGAGCAGTTGCACCACTCAGGCAGCATGCGAGCCTACTTTATAAAACCAGCGAATGGTGAATTGAATCAAAGGTCCTAAAATAAACTGAGTAGCGCTAGTGTTTCAACGGGCGGAAAGCAAGATAGTATGGACTAAACGTTTGGGGCTTCACCACTACACTATGGACTATGAATTTGGGCTTGACTTGCGCGGGAAATACAGGAACGTATTAAATTCCAAAAAGTGTTCTCACAAGCTGCATTCATTGCCACTAGTAAGTTCGTTTCGATTTGAGAAGCCCTACCTTTACGCAGAAACTTAAGTAATTTTTAATCCTCTTCCACGGATTCTCTCGAACGCCAAAAATCTCAACGTAATTAATAGTCTCTATGAAAAACTCTACCAAACGCAAGTAAAAAATAAAAGCAGATTATATCAACGGGTGGTTTTGCACGTAAATCTCTAGTCCATCTGTCTAAACTGCCCAAAACATTTGTTGTGATCGAACGAACAGCAACGAAGCATGTTAATTTTTAAAAAGGATGTCGCTAAAAACGACGTTTATATTCCGTTCACATCTTTTTGGCATGAAAGTTGGCCTTGGATTTTTGTTGTTTAGTTGCCTATGAACAGACCCTTAGTTTTTATTTTGTTGTATAAGGGCTCCCGGGTGGTGTAGCTTGAACAAGCGTCCACGTTCGATCAGTAGAGTTAAGCAACGCTCTTTCTGGTCAGAACTCGGATGGGAGTTCCACGGCTGCTTCGCTCGGCGCCTCGTTGTACGGCTACAACGGAAATAGTTAGTCCCGGATGTCATAATAACATCATGACAGCCGTTAGTGGGGTTGGAAGTCTCCATAAATGTACAGCGACACCTATAATTGGCCTAACGGTTGTTGGCTGAGTTCCAAATTAATAAAATAAGAAAATAAACCTGTATAACCTCCAACAAATTTACTGCCACTTGACAGAACACAATATTGTTGCCAGATGGACTGTTTACTTTGAGAGTACATGTGGAGAAATGTTTAAAATCGGAAATATTGTAAGATCTTCCATGTACTTAATCAAAAATGTCTCTAATTATACAATTACTGAAACTGGATACATACATAAAAATTACTAAGTTCCATTTTCTATTCTGCTTAACTATGGGAACTGCACAGCGACGCCTATAATTGGCCTAACGGCTGTTGACTGAGTGCGAATTAAATAAATAAATAAATAAATAAACTTTGCATTTGAAGGTGCTTTGTCATGTTTTCTAACCAAAACACAACAATGTAATTTTACACAGCTAAATTGGAAAAACTGTCATAGCCAACCTTTATGCCAAAAAGATGTGAAATGGAGTATACTATGCATCCGACGAAAGAAGAGCCCTGGTCATCAATGCTGTCTGTGTGGTATAAGATTAAAAAATGCCTAGTCAAATCAGCATCAGTTTGACAATTAATTGAAGTTGACAGAGTTGTCGTACAAGATGTTTTTTTGAGGTTAGGTATGTAGCTTTCATTTAGCTTTTAATTAAAATTAAAGAAACATTTTTTAACAATACGTACTTATTTCATTTTATTCTATTATTAGCTATTTAAGTAACAAGAAATGTAAGGGCCTATTAACATTTGAGGTAGGCAAGTACAAGCCAAGGCGCAGCCGCGGCTTTTTGCCTGCCGAAAATGTTAATAGGCAATACATTCCGAGTTATCTTATTATGTTTTTCCCGCTGCTTATCTAAATTTTCCTAGATTTTTGAAAAAATCGTTTTGTTTGTCACCTGTAACCAGGATTAATTTTCGTGAGGCGTGTTACCTGTGAGTGTCACATGTTACATAAGCACTTGCAATTATAAACAAAACGTCTAAGTCTGCATCTTCGGTTGCTAATTTTATTATCCTAGGAACTTAATAATAGTATTAAGTTCCGTTGTCAAGGGAAAGCAGCAAACAAATATAATCACCGACTTACACGTTTTGTTGCTAAAGCTGTATCACTGACTTACATGATCAGCAGCGGGAAAAAAATATTATTTAACATATGAAATAGTTTGGACACAGTAAGGTAGGGAATGACTTTTAGTAAGGGGAAAAGACTACCCAAAAACAAAATAGAACGGGCCAGGCGTTTATACGACGTATAAGGGAATGAAGTTATTTTAATCATCGATAGAAAATTGTAAACTGTGTTGTTTTAGCTGAGCTGTAGTTATTTAGTTAGTAATACAGTTTGGAAGTTGACACTTAAAATACTATTGTCCAATCAGAGTTTAAATCAACTTGAATATTATGCTTTGCGATACAATACTCTGTCAAAACAGAAACTCTAAACACGAAAATGTCTTCTGGAAATATAAAGATGATGAAGTTGATAGACTTACGGGCAGCTCTCAAACAGCAGAGACTTGGAAAACGAGAAACAATCTTAAGAAAATTAATGATGTCGATTGACTCAATAGTGTGAAAGCGACATGGTTCAAGGGACCACCATTTCAAAATAAAATCGAAAGAAAAGCAATTACCGTGGTATGGGTATACGATAAGAATGAGGACTAATAGTCTACTTCAAACAATATATATCGGGATACCAAACAGAAGGAGAAAGAAATGACGTCTAAGAAAACTATGGTAAGCCATGGATAGAAACACAGATGAAGAGTAATCTTGAACTTATCATAGTTCCGCGGAAAATACCACAATCCCCGAATCCAGAAATTGTTCTTTCAATATTTGCAACCTAGTCGTATGCTAACTTAAAAATCTCAGCCACATCGTATGGAGTTATGTTATCTTCAAATTCTAAGTTGGTGATCCTGGATTTTATAAAAGAATTAGAATGGCAACTACAGGCATTTTTAAATGCACTAAAAAATTTTACGTCAAGGGCCCATAATCTATGGACAAACTTCTATTTTTTCTCTACTTCTGCTGTTATCCTGTTTATGCTTGCAGCCTGTATACATTAATAGCAATAAACAATTTTCACCGTGGTAACTAATAAATTGCTAAGTTACCAAATATGACTATTTTAATTTTGACGTTTTAAAGAGCTGTATTGTCAGGTTGACAGTTAAAATATTTTAGAAATTTGTTGGGAATTTAGGTATTAAGCCGTTTGGTAGTGCAAAAAATAGTATATACACTACGGTAGCTAATCGTCTTAGAACCTTCGCGCTTTATAATACTGCGCTTCGCTGCCTTGATGTATAATATACTTTTTTGCACTACTAGTCTCAGAACGCATCGTTATTGGCCTATTTTTAGGTCGTGAAGTTGATTTTCTCCACCAAGGGAGAGAAAGTAAAATAAACAATTTTCACCGTGGTTACTAATAAATTGCTAAGTTACCAAATATGACTATTTTAATTTTGACGTTTTAAAGAGCTGTATTGTCAGGTTGACAGTTAAAATATTTTCAAAATTTGTTGGGAATTTAGGTATTAAGCTGTTTGGTAGTGCAAAAAATAGTATATACACTACGGTAGCTAATCGTCTTAGAACCTTCGCGCTTTATAATACTGCGCTTCGCTGCCTTGATGTATAATATACTTTTTTGCACTAGTAGTCTCAGAACGCATCGTTATTGGCCTATTTTTAGGTCGTGAAGTTGATTTTCTCCACCAAGGGAGAGAAAGTAAAATAAACAATTTTCACCGTGGTTACTAATAAATTGCTAAGTTACCAAATATGACTATTTTAATTTTGACGTTTTAAAGAGCTGTATTGTCAGGTTGACAGTTAAAATATTTTAGAAATTTGTTGGGAATTTAGGTATTAAGCCGTTTGGTAGTGCAAAAAATAGTATATACACTACGGTAGCTAATCGTCTTAGAACCTTCGCGCTTTATAATACTGCGCTTCGCTGCCTTGATGTATAATATACTTTTTTGCACTACTAGTCTCAGAACGCATCGTTATTGGCCTATTTTTAGGTCGTGAAGTTGATTTTCTCCACCAAGGGAGAGAAAGTAAAATAAACAATTTTCACCGTGGTAACTAATAAATTGCTAAGTTACCAAATATGACTATTTTAATTTTGACGTTTTAAAGAGCTGTAATGTCAGGTTGACAGTTAAAATATTTTCAAAATTTGTTGGGAATTTAGGTATTAAGCTGTTTGGTAGTGCAAAAAATAGTATATACACTACGGTAGCTAATCGTCTTAGAACCTTCGCGCTTTATAATACTGCGCTTCGCTGCCTTGATGTATAATATACTTTTTTGCACTACTAGTCTCAGAACGCATCGTTATTGGCCTATTTTTAGGTCGTGAAGTTGATTTTCTCCACCAAGGGAGAGAAAGTAAAATAAACAATTTTCACCGTGGTTACTAATAAATTGCTAAGTTACCAAATATGACTATTTTAATTTTGACGTTTTAAAGAGCTGTATTGTCAGGTTGACAGTTAAAATATTTTAGAAATTTGTTGGGAATTTAGGTATTAAGCCGTTTGGTAGTGCAAAAAATAGTATATACACTACGGTAGCTAATCGTCTTAGAACCTTCGCGCTTTATAATACTGCGCTTCGCTGCCTTGATGTATAATATACTTTTTTGCACTACTAGTCTCAGAACGCATCGTTATTGGCCTATTTTTAGGTCGTGAAGTTGATTTTCTCCACCAAGGGAGAGAAAGTAAAATAAACAATTTTCACCGTGGTAACTAATAAATTGCTAAGTTACCAAATATGACTATTTTAATTTTGACGTTTTAAAGAGCTGTAATGTCAGGTTGACAGTTAAAATATTTTCAAAATTTGTTGGGAATTTAGGTATTAAGCTGTTTGGTAGTGCAAAAAATAGTATATACACTACGGTAGCTAATCGTCTTAGAACCTTCGCGCTTTATAATACTGCGCTTCGCTGCCTTGATGTATAATATACTTTTTTGCACTACTAGTCTCAGAACGCATCGTTATTGGCCTATTTTTAGGTCGTCAAGTTGATTTTCTCCACCAAGGGAGAGAAAGTAAAATAAACAATTTTCACCGTGGTTACTAATAAATTGCTAAGTTACCAAATATGACTATTTTAATTTTGACGTTTTAAAGAGCTGTATTGTCAGGTTGACAGTTAAAATATTTTAGAAATTTGTTGGGAATTTAGGTATTAAGCTGTTTGGTAGTGCAAAAAATAGTATATACACTACGGTAGCTAATCGTCTTAGAACCTTCGCGCTTTATAATACTGCGCTTCGCTGCCTTGATGTATAATATACTTTTTTGCACTACTAGTCTCAGAACGCATCGTTATTGGCCTATTTTTAGGTCGTGAAGTTGATTTTCTCCACCAAGGGAGAGAAAGTAAAATAAACAATTTTCACCGTGGTAACTAATAAATTGCTAAGTTACCAAATATGACTATTTTAATTTTGACGTTTTAAAGAGCTGTAATGTCAGGTTGACAGTTAAAATATTTTCAAAATTTGTTGGGAATTTAGGTATTAAGCTGTTTGGTAGTGCAAAAAATAGTATATACACTACGGTAGCTAATCGTCTTAGAACCTTCGCGCTTTATAATACTGCGCTTCGCTGCCTTGATGTATAATATACTTTTTTGCACTACTAGTCTCAGAACGCATCGTTATTGGCCTATTTTTAGGTCGTGAAGTTGATTTTCTCCACCAAGGGAGAGAAAGTAAAATAAACAATTTTCACCGTGGTAACTAATAAATTGCTAAGTTACCAAATATGACTATTTTAATTTTGACGTTTTAAAGAGCTGTAATGTCAGGTTGACAGTTAAAATATTTTCAAAATTTGTTGGGAATTTAGGTATTAAGCTGTTTGGTAGTGCAAAAAATAGTATATACACTACGGTAGCTAATCGTCTTAGAACCTTCGCGCTTTATAATACTGCGCTTCGCTGCCTTGATGTATAATATACTTTTTTGCACTACTAGTCTCAGAACGCATCGTTATTGGCCTATTTTTAGGTCGTGAAGTTGATTTTCTCCACCAAGGGAGAGAAAGTAAAATAAACAATTTTCACCGTGGTTACTAATAAATTGCTAAGTTACCAAATATGACTATTTTAATTTTGACGTTTTAAAGAGCTGTATTGTCAGGTTGACAGTTAAAATATTTTCAAAATTTGTTGGGAATTTAGGTATTAAGCTGTTTGGTAGTGCAAAAAATAGTATATACACTACGGTAGCTAATCGTCTTAGAACCTTCGCGCTTTATAATACTGCGCTTCGCTGCCTTGATGTATAATATACTTTTTTGCACTACTAGTCTCAGAACGCATCGTTATTGGCCTATTTTTAGGTCGTGAAGTTGATTTTCTCCACCAAGGGAGAGAAAGTAAAATAAACAATTTTCACCGTGGTTACTAATAAATTGCTAAGTTACCAAATATGACTATTTTAATTTTGACGTTTTAAAGAGCTGTAATGTCAGGTTGACAGTTAAAATATTTTCAAAATTTGTTGGGAATTTAGGTATTAAGCTGTTTGGTAGTGCAAAAAATAGTATATACACTACGGTAGCTAATCGTCTTAGAACCTTCGCGCTTTATAATACTGCGCTTCGCTGCCTTGATGTATAATATACTTTTTTGCACTACTAGTCTCAGAACGCATCGTTATTGGCCTATTTTTAGGTCGTGAAGTTGATTTTCTCCACCAAGGGAGAGAAAGTAAAATAAACAATTTTCACCGTGGTTACTAATAAATTGCTAAGTTACCAAATATGACTATTTTAATTTTGACGTTTTAAAGAGCTGTAATGTCAGGTTGACAGTTAAAATATTTTCAAAATTTGTTGGGAATTTAGGTATTAAGCTGTTTGGTAGTGCAAAAAATAGTATATACACTACGGTAGCTAATCGTCTTAGAACCTTCGCGCTTTATAATACTGCGCTTCGCTGCCTTGATGTATAATATACTTTTTTGCACTACTAGTCTCAGAACGCATCGTTATTGGCCTATTTTTAGGTCGTGAAGTTGATTTTCTCCACCAAGGGAGAGAAAGTAAAATAAACAATTTTCACCGTGGTAACTAATAAATTGCTAAGTTACCAAATATGACTATTTTAATTTTGACGTTTTAAAGAGCTGTAATGTCAGGTTGACAGTTAAAATATTTTCAAAATTTGTTGGGAATTTAGGTATTAAGCTGTTTGGTAGTGCAAAAAATAGTATATACACTACGGTAGCTAATCGTCTTAGAACCTTCGCGCTTTATAATACTGCGCTTCGCTGCCTTGATGTATAATATACTTTTTTGCACTACTAGTCTCAGAACGCATCGTTATTGGCCTATTTTTAGGTCGTGAAGTTGATTTTCTCCACCAAGGGAGAGAAAGTAAAATAAACAATTTTCACCGTGGTAACTAATAAATTGCTAAGTTACCAAATATGACTATTTTAATTTTGACGTTTTAAAGAGCTGTAATGTCAGGTTGACAGTTAAAATATTTTCAAAATTTGTTGGGAATTTAGGTATTAAGCTGTTTGGTAGTGCAAAAAATAGTATATACACTACGGTAGCTAATCGTCTTAGAACCTTCGCGCTTTATAATACTGCGCTTCGCTGCCTTGATGTATAATATACTTTTTTGCACTACTAGTCTCAGAACGCATCGTTATTGGCCTATTTTTAGGTCGTGAAGTTGATTTTCTCCACCAAGGGAGAGAAAGTAAAATAAACAATTTTCACCGTGGTTACTAATAAATTGCTAAGTTACCAAATATGACTATTTTAATTTTGACGTTTTAAAGAGCTGTATTGTCAGGTTGACAGTTAAAATATTTTAGAAATTTGTTGGGAATTTAGGTATTAAGCCGTTTGGTAGTGCAAAAAATAGTATATACACTACGGTAGCTAATCGTCTTAGAACCTTCGCGCTTTATAATACTGCGCTTCGCTGCCTTGATGTATAATATACTTTTTTGCACTACTAGTCTCAGAACGCATCGTTATTGGCCTATTTTTAGGTCGTGAAGTTGATTTTCTCCACCAAGGGAGAGAAAGTAAAATAAACAATTTTCACCGTGGTAACTAATAAATTGCTAAGTTACCAAATATGACTATTTTAATTTTGACGTTTTAAAGAGCTGTAATGTCAGGTTGACAGTTAAAATATTTTCAAAATTTGTTGGGAATTTAGGTATTAAGCTGTTTGGTAGTGCAAAAAATAGTATATACACTACGGTAGCTAATCGTCTTAGAACCTTCGCGCTTTATAATACTGCGCTTCGCTGCCTTGATGTATAATATACTTTTTTGCACTACTAGTCTCAGAACGCATCGTTATTGGCCTATTTTTAGGTCGTGAAGTTGATTTTCTCCACCAAGGGAGAGAAAGTAAAATAAACAATTTTCACCGTGGTTACTAATAAATTGCTAAGTTACCAAATATGACTATTTTAATTTTGACGTTTTAAAGAGCTGTATTGTCAGGTTGACAGTTAAAATATTTTAGAAATTTGTTGGGAATTTAGGTATTAAGCTGTTTGGTAGTGCAAAAAATAGTATATACACTACGGTAGCTAATCGTCTTAGAACCTTCGCACTTTATAATACTGCGCTTCGCTGCCTTGATGTATAATATACTTTTTTGCACTACTAGTCTCAGAACGCATCGTTATTGGCCTATTTTTAGGTCGTGAAGTTGATTTTCTCCACCAAGGGAGAGAAAGTAAAATAAACAATTTTCACCGTGGTAACTAATAAATTGCTAAGTTACCAAATATGACTATTTTAATTTTGACGTTTTAAAGAGCTGTAATGTCAGGTTGACAGTTAAAATATTTTCAAAATTTGTTGGGAATTTAGGTATTAAGCTGTTTGGTAGTGCAAAAAATAGTATATACACTACGGTAGCTAATCGTCTTAGAACCTTCGCGCTTTATAATACTGCGCTTCGCTGCCTTGATGTATAATATACTTTTTTGCACTACTAGTCTCAGAACGCATCGTTATTGGCCTATTTTTAGGTCGTGAAGTTGATTTTCTCCACCAAGGGAGAGAAAGTAAAATAAACAATTTTCACCGTGGTTACTAATAAATTGCTAAGTTACCAAATATGACTATTTTAATTTTGACGTTTTAAAGAGCTGTATTGTCAGGTTGACAGTTAAAATATTTTAGAAATTTGTTGGGAATTTAGGTATTAAGCCGTTTGGTAGTGCAAAAAATAGTATATACACTACGGTAGCTAATCGTCTTAGAACCTTCGCGCTTTATAATACTGCGCTTCGCTGCCTTGATGTATAATATACTTTTTTGCACTACTAGTCTCAGAACGCATCGTTATTGGCCTATTTTTAGGTCGTGAAGTTGATTTTCTCCACCAAGGGAGAGAAAGTAAAATAAACAATTTTCACCGTGGTAACTAATAAATTGCTAAGTTACCAAATATGACTATTTTAATTTTGACGTTTTAAAGAGCTGTAATGTCAGGTTGACAGTTAAAATATTTTCAAAATTTGTTGGGAATTTAGGTATTAAGCTGTTTGGTAGTGCAAAAAATAGTATATACACTACGGTAGCTAATCGTCTTAGAACCTTCGCGCTTTATAATACTGCGCTTCGCTGCCTTGATGTATAATATACTTTTTTGCACTACTAGTCTCAGAACGCATCGTTATTGGCCTATTTTTAGGTCGTGAAGTTGATTTTCTCCACCAAGGGAGAGAAAGTAAAATAAACAATTTTCAGCGTGGTAACTAATAAATTGCTAAGTTACCAAATATGACTATTTTAATTTTGACGTTTTAAAGAGCTGTATTGTCAGGTTGACAGTTAAAATATTTTAGAAATTTGTTGGGAATTTAGGTATTAAGCCGTTTGGTAGTGCAAAAAATAGTATATACACTACGGTAGCTAATCGTCTTAGAACCTTCGCGCTTTATAATACTGCGCTTCGCTGCCTTGATGTATAATATACTTTTTTGCACTACTAGTCTCAGAACGCATCGTTATTGGCCTATTTTTAGGTCGTGAAGTTGATTTTCTCCACCAAGGGAGAGAAAGTAAAATAAACAATTTTCACCGTGGTAACTAATAAATTGCTAAGTTACCAAATATGACTATTTTAATTTTGACGTTTTAAAGAGCTGTATTGTCAGGTTGACAGTTAAAATATTTTAGAAATTTGTTGGGAATTTAGGTATTAAGCCGTTTGGTAGTGCAAAAAATAGTATATACACTACGGTAGCTAATCGTCTTAGAACCTTCGCGCTTTATAATACTGCGCTTCGCTGCCTTGATGTATAATATACTTTTTTGCACTACTAGTCTCAGAACGCATCGTTATTGGCCTATTTTTAGGTCGTGAAGTTGATTTTCTCCACCAAGGGAGAGAAAGTAAAATAAACAATTTTCACCGTGGTAACTAATAAATTGCTAAGTTACCAAATATGACTATTTTAATTTTGACGTTTTAAAGAGCTGTATTGTCAGGTTGACAGTTAAAATATTTTCAAAATTTGTTGGGAATTTAGGTATTAAGCTGTTTGGTAGTGCAAAAAATAGTATATACACCACGGTAGCGAATCGTCTTATAACCTTAATATGCGCTCAGGTTATAATACTGCGATTCGCTACCTTGATGTATAATATACTATTATCAGTCAGTATCGGTATCTGAACTGGAATCACTGCTATTGTTCAAAACATCTAGCAACTTATCAACAGTTAGATCTAGAACTTTCTCACGTTTATACCATTCTTTAATCTTTCTGTCAGTGCCTGCAACACATCTGGTGCAAATCTCAGATGAACACCGCTGTAATGCTTCAGTCCACATTGCAAGAACTTTATCATCTCAATACCCATTTCTACCAATGTGGTCAGCGTAACACTTTTTTGCATAGGCCCATATTAATTTAATAGCGTTGAACTCGCGGTGGTATGGTGGTAATCGCAAAACTTCATACCCATGACTTCTTATTAAATTGTCCACTTTATATACTTTTCTATGCCTTTTGGCTAAGGTCAATAAATCTACTCTAAATGATGTTGAATCATAAGGGATGTTATTGTTATTTAACCAATCTATAATGTATCGTTTTGTCCATGAAGAAGAAGGCTACTTTTTAAAGAGGGTAGTATTGTCCATGATTCAGAGAAAGTTCTCCTAATTTATTGAGTAAATTCGCAACAAGCCGTTTTTTAAACATTTCTGTAATCATCTCTCCATGATAATATTTTTTCAAAAATTTTATTGCAAATAACCGAGATGCTTTTTTAATAAATCCTGCTGTACACCCAGCATGAACAACAATAAAGGCTTTCCTTTATAACCTTTAGGCTTTCTGACACTTTGTATGTTTGAGTCTTACATTAATTTACGAGTATTTTGTTTAGAATAGATCCAAGTTTCATCCATGGAAACTGCTTGTAATGGTGACGATAAATTGAGGTTTGCCATATAATTTTGATTTAATTTCTCAACTAATGCTTTATGATTATTGTCTGAGAAATTTAAATCCAAGGTAATGTAGAACCACGTAGGGTGGGTGGTTAAGGTGTTCGTTAGAAATTACACACACGAATAACTACACCACTTTTTATATTCTTTATTTAACGCAACGGATTACAGACATAAAATTAAATGTGCGGATTTGTTACAATACTATTACAAGTGTGGACCGAATAGGTCTTGTTAATCAGCATACATGTGAGCGTTTGTGGATCTGACACTTAGCTCCTGAAACATCCAAAGTGAATGCTTCAGTAAGTATGAGATCAATTTTAAACGCATTGAGGAATTGACTCTTTGCGTGTCTGTTTAACCAAAGTGGTTTAACAGGCGAAAACCTGATGTGCAATGATACCGTTCAACCCCATCGCTCTGGTTTATATACCCATGTTACACAATTTACACAATATACAAAAAGGATTTTCTATTCTAGTCACAACAATGGTACAACACTTTCACTTGGGACGCAACGGTTGGAGGTTTTATGAGTTTATGACACCACTTGAAATTCACTAGATTTTTACAGCTGCAGTTTTGTATTGTGACTTCACTTTCGCTTCTGATTTAGAAAAGTGTATTTTAAGAAACCCTTTTAGTTCGAGGGACGTTGAATAATTTCTCTCCGTTGAATTCCGCGCACAAATCACCTTTTTAACTGCGTACATCCGTTTGCTAGAAAGTTTTCTAATGGTACTTAAGCTAACTGCTTGCATTTCACAAATATTTATTTCGGACTGGCACTGTTTATTTTATAGGCGAGTTTCCTTTCTTTGGAATTCTTACGCTAACTGTTGACACCGAGTTATTGCGATTTATGGATCCACTACAAACGTTTAAACTGCTTCTGCCTATTAGAATGTGATACTTTTGAAGTTCCCCATTTACAGTTTTTGAGAGTAATGTGTTTATCTGGAATGAATATTAATATTAGAATTTATAAAACCAAATAAACTTTATAAGTACGCTTTACTTTCACTGTACATCTTATATACAGTTTCTCTGATGACCAGTTTAGAAAATTCTGGGGGTTCTGCAGTTTTAGATTTCTTGCGAGATCTTTTTTTTATCACGACTAAATAAAACTGCTTGGTTCCTTCTACGAGCCTTGATTTTTTTACAGTAGAAATGCTTATTCCTAAAGCATCAGCTGCTCGCTGAAATAAACAAACAACTGTATAATAACATCGTAAGTACTAAATTAACGTGACATACCTCTTGCACACAAGATAAATAAATTAAATGCCCATCATTTCCTTTTTCCTTCTCAAAATAACTCAGTAGATTCAGCAAAAATGGCTGAGACTGTGAACGCAGTGTCTTGCCTTGCACTAACATATTAATGCGTAGAATACCACGTTTTCTTGGTTCTGAAAACAACTGCTTTTTATTGTTAGCCAAAACTGTCAAAACATGTTTGTATGGGAAATAACCTCGAGAAATGTGAAGGACAAGTCAGATATTCATCATATGTTTGTGGACGCATAAACCGTTGCCTATATTTCCGGTAAAAGATCTTAAATTACTCGTAAAATGTATGTAATTTATCTGTAATTCCTGAATTAACCACACTCAATTTTTTCAAAATAATTTTGGCGATATATCTAGTTTATTTACTGTTTACTGATAATATCTTTCTTTAATCTACGAATTTATTATTAAAGTCGGCAACACTGTATTTTACAGACGCATACCGCACTAGTCAAATCCACTCCCAAAGACCCAGAGACGTGCTAATGTTATGCGTAAAAAACGATTTCTGTGCTAACTTCGTGTAACGATGACGCAGGGCTCTTCTTTGGCTGGATCCATAGTAGGAATATTCGCTTCATTACTTTTTTGCAGATAGCAACAAACTCACTAGACGATAATTTGAAGAGTTAAGCCTTTTTCCCTTTTTCAAGATCGGCGTAATTGTTGCGGTTTTCAACTTCATGGGTAACGTATTAGAAGTAGACTACTCAAACTCAGAAATTTGCTATAGGCTTCACAATTTAGATGGAATAATAGTTAAACATTTTAAACATAAAATGTCGAATAATTATTTTTGTCCATATCCTGATATTACAGAGCCCTGGCATTGTTCTTCTATTTTTCCCTTTAATAACAAGGGCAGATAGTTACACTAAGAAAATTCAGAAGACAATATTCGCTGAGAATTGATTCCAAATGACTAACGACTATGGCAGATTTTGATTTAGAGTGGAAAAACTGCTTTGGTGTTTGCACTGATTGGGTACCAACAATGCGGATAGCTAGAAAATTATGTAAGCCGGCAAGCGTTAACATGCAAAAAGAATTAAAATGCTGCTTGGACCATGGTACTATACAGGGTGTTTCAAATTTGCACAGAACAAATATAAGGGCGTTATTGATATCTTTGAAGTGAATGATTTTAGGACATATGTTTATTAGGGTTTTTTTGCTTATTTGTTGCTGCTGACTAACATCCTCATATTTTGCATGTGAAATTTTGAAACACCCTGTATATTACTTGCCTTCCAATTCTAAGCGGCGATTTGTGTCTTCCTGATTTATTGGGTCCATCTATGTGGTTGCGTTTTATAACGTAACTTACTTGACAGAATTATCTGATCGTATACAAGTGGAAATTTAAAATAACCGTGACATGGATAGAAGATTGCAGAAAATCTTCATTTGTTACATAGCCCTCTATGGTGACGTGATATGACTGCTGACGTTGGGTCATGTTGGTTCTTATTTTAAATTGCCGTATGCAGGATGTATATGAGATATGTGTTAATTTTAAGGCGTAGTGCATTTAGAATATCTTTCGAATTTGTTGGAGTTACGTTTTTCTGTTTCCAGTAGTGAATTTGTAGAAATAAAATTCTTAAACATTCTGTATAAATTCAGTCGTAATTCTGTAGGAAACTCCAAATTGGCTCTTATTACATTTTTATGAGGTTTTATTGAACTTCTAGCTTTATAAACTGCAATCTTCTAGTTTTAAAGTATTTAAGTTGAAATATGACAAACGCATTGACGAGTGGAGATGACCTAGAAGTAAGAGCATCTGCTTCGCGGCTGGAATACGTGGGATTGATCAGTAGGTACTGACTACAAAACTGTTGTGTCAACTTCACTGCTATTCTCCAATCCGGATTTGGCAGCTGTGAGTCTTAGTGTTTAAACCCCTCAAATAGGAGAAGCCTGTGTGGTTAACAGGGCTGAAGACGAGACAATCTGAGAATAATCTGTGTTGAAACAGAATTCTTTCTGTCATCTTGTGGCTATCCATTCCGACACTTCTTCGCCGGTTTGGTTTTAACATACAGCGAAAAATTAAGACGGGCTGAAAACCTTACGTTGCGTAGGATAAGATAAGATAAGAAGTTTATTTAACTACATTACATAATTATACAGATACATTTCCAGCAAGTCAAGATTTAAATAAGGATATTAATATATAATACCCTTAAGTAATCCATGTGTTGAACATAGCGAACAACACATTTAAATTAATTGTAAACAATAAGATACATTGTTACATTTTCAATTTTCAGTAAGACATATTGAGAGACTTGCGTAATATTATAGTTTACCATTTATGAATTTTGTGATTCTGGGATTGCATAAACCACTTTTTGACGCCTTCAATATATTTAGTAAGTTAGAATTACATCTGCGAAACACATCCTTGAAAAATTTGGGTTTCTCCTTCTGACAACCATCAAAGAGAAAGCTAGTAGTAAATTGTGCTTTGGGTACCATATTTTAAATATGGATAAGTAAGCTCTTTGTCATTATATATTATGCTGTAACTACGCTGGTGGAAGATTTCGACTACCTTGTTTATTAAGTTTCTCAAGTTAAAGCATTAATTTTGAAATATTTGCTTAGTCATATGCTGTCCTCGGAAAAGAGCATTTCCAACGTGGAAGCAAGAGTGGTTTAAAACCATCCTTTAGCCCATGCGATTACTAAAAGGAAGACTGTGGTTTCATCTTGAAGATAATATATATTTAACATACAAACTTGAAGTGCGAAGCCTACCAGCAGCAGCTCAGCCCCTTTTAATTGTTCCTGAGCGAGAGCAACGTGCATTAATCAACCCGTCATCATTGTCCGTACGAGGCTAGCTAGTGCTGTGTATACACCTTCGTTTTGGGCCCTCCTTCGTTGAGGATCTCCGCTCCGAGCTATCGTCTTGGCAAATTGTTATCGTCTACCCTTTTCCGGAAGTTTCCAGGCAAGTTGTTGGCGTCAATACTGGGGCTAGATCTGGTGTATGATCTTCCTGAAATTGTGTATGGAGCCGTAATTTATCATTCTGAACAATTTTCTTTGGTAAAATTTTGCCGTATCATGAACAAAAAGGGTAGTTTACAGGAAAAGAAAATAATTTTCGCTTCACAGTCAAGGCCGAATTGTTTTTTCAAAAACTGAAAATATTCTGAAAATTCTTTTCAGACCAAGCAATGCCTAATCCCACAATCTTAAAATAAAATTCCAAAATTTTTAGTCCATTCCAACTTTTGTAACATCAATCCTGGGACACACTGTATATAAACATAATTTTTTTAGAACTAATGACACAAAAATAATAATACAAAATAAAAGATAAAACTGCGAGGCACTCGCCCTAAAAAAATTCTAAACTAAAAAAAAAGTACATAGAACATAACAGTAGTCACTACAAGGCAGCACGATAAATTAGTCAGTTGTTGTCGAGTAAGCAGTATTTTTGTAATTTTTTTTTTAAATGACCTAGTTGACAAGGCTTTTAACGATTCAGGTAAAGAATTGTATATTTTATAAATGTTAACTAAAAATGAACGTTCAAAACGAAAAGTTGTCTGTTTCCAGGGCGTGATAATTTCTTTATTTCAGGTGTTGATATTGTGCACATCAGTATGTAATCTGAAGAGTCTAAAATAAAATCACTGAATATCAGAGAGTTTATGTGAGATGCTATCAAATTTTCGTATTCGAAATATACGAAAATTTACTTAGGAACTCTCCCTGGAGATCCCACAAAAGAAAAAAAAAGATTTAATAAAAATTTCTGCAGCGAAAACACCACAAAGAACCAATATGGCCAAACCAACTTCACCAAATCTAAACGTAACAAAATATTTTGAATTATAAAACATTTGTATCTCATCAACAACTCCAACATTAAATTTAATTATAACTAAACAAAAGGTTAGTATTTACTAATTAATCCGAAAGAAATAACTATTAATAGAATTTAATCTTTCCAGAAATACAAAAACATTTCCGGAAAAATTAACGAAACTAGCCAATAAATAAAATAATCAATAACACAACAACAATAATAATTACTTTATAACCATTGGTTGCATTAAAAGTGACTATTTATCAACGAAATAAAAAAGATAAACAGGAAACAGTAGACGTAGTTGAATAGAAATTTTGTATTAAAACAGATAATTATTAAGGTAAACTATTTTTGCCAAACCTAACCGTTGAATTACACTCACTTTAAAACAAGCCTTCTTCTTATCTATTTATACAAATTCAACAGAATTGCCAGAAATACTAATTGTTACTTTTGAATGTTCTAGAAAATCCAAAATATACCAAATATAATTGAAGAACCCAAAGGAAATTACTAATCAATAGACATTTTCTGTATATAAAAAGAATCTTCGTCCAAGTAAGTTAAATAATAACAGTTTAAAGTGGTTTCAATAAAAATCTAACTTATTGTGTTTTTAGCCAACTGGGGAAACTCAATGAAGCGTTACGCTTACATTAAATATTTTAGCACCAAATTATAAAATGCATCTTCAAGAATGAGAAAAAACAAAAAGGTAACAAACAAAGGGACATTTATTCTTTCACATGCCTAACTATATTGTGTTTGTAATTTTAGATTAATAACAACAAGTGCCATGTTCTTTTTTAATTGTAATTATGTCAAAAACTTTTAATGTGTTTTCTGAAGAAGCTAAATATATTACTGAAACGTTAATGTTGTTTCTAATTCCAAAAATAAATTAAAATTTGTTTTTGGACTCAACTAATCAGTATTCATACGATTAGCTTTGTATTTTAGATTAAAAGATTAGCTGAACATTCTCTTCTAAGAAAACACAAGTCTTATTTGGACTTCTATTTCAATTCCAAATTCCATATTAATACAGCTGTAATTCAAAATTAACATAAAATTCAGGAATAATATTAACAAAAAAGTGATTTATTTTATTAACATCTTGTAAACCTGATGGTATGACGGTGTATTTAGAAATACTAATCCCTAAACGTTTTAGTTCCTTCCAGAGAGTTTTTCTAGAATTACGCTGACATAATTTGAATGCAAGGTAAGTTTCTTTCCTTGCGAATGGCCAAAGTAGTGAAATTACGAAGAGTTTTATACTATTCCCAAAGGCGAGGAAGCTTTTTTTACGAAACTGTAATTTTTTTCAATTTTTCAACGATTACAACAATTTAACGTTATCGGTTATCCACAGTTGAAGAGGTTTAGATACTTTGCAAGTATGGATATCTTAAATTTATATTTAAATTAAAAAACAGCTGGATCTTGGCCAACTTCATAAATCTGTTTAATGCAAGTTATATTATCTCTCTATTTACGAAGAAAATCATTAAACCACTGAACTGGCGGTTTTGAGCCTCTAGGGGTGGCTTTGTTAGAGGAAAATGATTTTGAACCAGTTGGGCGATTGCGTTCATTAAAAAAGTAGACACAAAATGCACGCTAAAATAGTTATGCTAAAAAAATTGTTAATCAATGGTGATTAATGAAGCTCTTAATTGCTGAATACTCAAAGGCGTATATATTCTTATATAGGAAATATGTTTAAAATTGTTTTTGCTTTTAAGCAAAAATGTTAATAAACCGACCTTTGTGGTCGGACAGACAAGGACAGTTACAATATCGTCGATGCAAGATGATGAATTCTTAGATACCCTAGTGTGTTCGATAATGACAGGGATAAATCCTAACAAATTTATTAGAGACAATAAGCCAACAAAATTCAGTAAAATTTGATGTTAACATCAGCTACGCTCACATTTTTGTTGTTGTCTTCTTCTTCCATCATAAGATCATTTTGATGTGTTGTGATTTTCAACTACATTATTTCACATTTTCGCTGATGAGAGACTTCCATTCTTGTCGGTTTTGGGTCGCCCGAAGCGCCTACTGAAGAGGTTGGCTAATCACCTTCTTAGTCACATCTGTCCAACGTTGGGGCGATCATCCTTGTCTTCGTTTTCAGTTGGATTTTCCCAGAATAAAAATTGCTTCCAAACTCTCGGTTCGACGCGCTATGTGTCCCAGAAAGCGTAGGATGCGTTTTTTGACCGTTGACGAGAGACGAAGTGATGGTTGTATCTCTTCTAATACCCAGTCATTTGTACGCCGTGTACTCCATGGGATACGCAACATACGGCGCCTACAGTACATCTCGAACGCGTATATTCTTTTACTCTACGCTTCCCGCGGCATATAGGAAAATAGGGAATACTAGGGTGTTAACTAATCGTATCGTGATTTATTTGCGGATGTTCCTGTCTGCCCAAATTTTAGTGAGCTGGGTCATGGCAATCCTACCAAGTTGTATCCTGAGTCTGATATCTTTCGAAGTGTCTTCATTGTTATTGATTACGGAGTCCAAATATATTCCATCTTGGACAACCTCACAGGCTCCAGGTTGTTGTATCATCGGATAGTTGTTATTTTCCCTATCAACTGTGAGGATCTTCGTTTTTTGGTAGTTTATTTGGAGCCCCTTCCCTTTACTCACTTGTTCGAATCTTTGCAGCAACATTTCGAATTGGCCGGAGCTTTCTGCAACAAGTGTTGTATCGTCTACAAATATTAAGTTGGAGATTTTGTGTCCTCGAATTACTGCACCCCCGTCTCTTTCTAGGGAAACAAAAAGCTAAAATATTTTCCAAGTTTCTCGAAGAAACACGATAAACAGTTACGGTAGTTATATATTGACTAGATAATAACTCTACACCACAGAATTCGACATTTTGTTTAAATCTAATATTATTTTTTAAAATATTATTTTCTTTATTTCCTTTTACAATAAAGGAAGTATTGGATTTACCCCAAAAATTCTAAATTAATTTTTCAACAGATCTTCACGTTTTAGAGTCCCCTGAACCCAAAAAACATTTTTTTCATTAGTCTGTCTGTCTGTGTGTGTGCCTGCGAACAGAATATCTCAAAAACGAAAAGAGGTATGACGTTGAAACTTCATATATAAATACTATCTAGATGAGACAGCAAGCTTTTGAAGAAAATTGCAAAACCGGAAGTATGGTGTTTACTCTTGTGATTTTTCAATTTTCTTCGATTTTTTCAAAAACGGCTCTAACGATTTTTTTTTTAACTTTAAATCTTTAATGTGTATTGATGTGAGATAGGCGATTTTCCAGTTGAAAACCTCAAAAATGTGGTTCTTTTATTTTTTCAATTTTCTTTAATTAACTCCTATTTTAAATAGTACACCCGACATATTATTACGTTTTTTAATTTAGCTTAAAATTTTAGAGCAAATTTGCCTCTCCGTCTAACGCTTTATTTTGTACGTTTTCTGTAGTAGTTGTAATTTTTGAAAATTTTTGACAAATGTTTAAAAATTAAAAATCAAATTTTTGGCTAATTATAAGATCACTGTAAAACGAAGTTGTGTGCTTGTATCACACCAGATTTTCAAATCTAATATTATTCTTTAAATATGCCCACCCCACTGTGATCCATAGTTTTCTGCAAAAGTAGGTAGCTAGCCAAATTGAAACCATGTAGAATTACAAATTGTATTGTTGGTACATTTAACCAGTGATCGGAAATGCAGACAGCATCGTGATTGTGTTTGTCTAAGAAGAATGATAACTAGTCAATTTTTGTTTGACAGGCACTGTATATTTTTATTTATATAAAATAGAATAAAAAAATTTATCGCATTTCATTTGGTAATATACTACATTTCTATATTCAAAATCGTTGAGAAATGTGGTACGTTTCTGCATTAGCAACACTTTTCTGCATAGCAACAGCGATTCGCTTTACGTTACGCTAACGTTCGTACTCAAAACAACCATACTTGTTCAGTAAAACATCACTTTTCTAAACTTGTTGTGTAATATACTATTTTAGTATTATCGAAGGTACCTGGTACAGTGGCTCTCCCTATCCTTCAAGCTATCACACCGCAGTCAAAGATGTCCTGACTGCGTTGTCGGTTGATGGTGTGGAGACTTGCAAAGTTGTAGTTTTAGGGGCATTCTTTAGCTTATTTAGTTGAAATCTCGGTTCCTGGTAGAGTGAAGTCAATTTGACGTATTTATTATTTACCAGGGTACGGACCGATTGTTGTCCCCTCCCACTCTATTTATTTTTGGATAAGACATATGCTTTTCTCTTTATTTAATTTTAGTATCAATAACTAATTACTTGACATGGCTAAATCATAGGTTATGTTTCATCACGATGCCAGTACGCTGACAGAACATCATTAACTTAACTAAATCAGAAATTAAATAAATATTATGACAATTCCGACTAATTTATTTGTACACACTAGTACCCAGCACCTTTCCATTATGCAGATTCTAAAATAAAGGGCACAGCAAATAGCTTTCATTAATATAATACAACTAGCAACCAGTGAGACAAATGTCTCATTTAATAAAACAAAAAAGGAGATACTGACAATTCCGGTTTTCGAGAAATCACGTGATTTCTCGAAAACCGGAAGTGTCACGTGATTGAAATTAGGTTTCTGACCTGACATGACCATTCCAAACATATAACTTTCATAACTTTTTTCTCTATCTCTTACGGTTTGGCTGCTGAAACAGCGTCCCGGACGGACCAGCGTCCCGGGCGGACGGAAATCACGTGATTTCTCGAAAACCGGAAGTGTCACGTAATTCAAATTCGGTTCCTGACCTGACATGACCATTCCAAACATATAACTTTCATAACTTTTTTCTCTATCTCTTACGGTTTGGCTGCTGAAACAGCGTCCCGGACGGACCAGCGTCCCGGACGGACGGAAATCACGTGATTTCTCGAAAAACAGAAGTGTCACGTGACTGAAATTCGGTTCCTGATCTGACATGACCATTCCAAACATATAAGTTTAATAACTTTTTTCTCTATCTCTTACGGTTTGGCTGCTGAAACAGCGTCCCGGACAAAACAGCGTCCCGGACGGACGGAAATCACGTGATTTCTCGAAAACCGGAAGTGTCACGTGACTGAAATTCGGTTCCTGATTTGACATGACCATTCCAAACATATAACTTTAATAACTTTTTTCTCTATCTCTTACGGTTTGGCTGCTGAAACAGCGTCCTGGACGGACCAGCGTCCCGGACGGACGGAAATCACGTGATTTCTCGAAAACCGGAAGTGTCACGTGACTGAAATTCGGTTCCTGATTTGACATGACCATTCCAAACATATAACTTTAATAACTTTTTTCTCTATCTCTTTCGGTTTGGCTGCTGAAACAGCGTCCCGGACAAAACAGCGTCCCAGACAGACAAGTCTATTAGATAAAGGATAAAAAACCTTCTATTTTTTTTTGTTACGCTTATGGATATGTCAATTGAAAAATAATGTCAATGTGGCAATAATTAATCTACTATGCGATTGAAAAGAGGAGGAAGCTGTTTGTTTGTTTGTTTGTTCATGGACAAAGTCTAGGCATGCAGAGTACCAGGTACCTTAAACACCTACTGCTACGGTCATATGGTCAAAGTCCTACTTATAATTTTGCCGAGACTAATAGTAGGAGAGCTGGTGACATTTTTTAGTAATCATTTAGTTAAAGCCTATTCTTTGAGAGAATGTTGCTGGAGACATGTATAAGTGTCATCTGTAAGGATTCTCGTTGATAGCGGTATCGAAGGGAGGCAGAACACCCCCAATTTTCACTGTAAGTATATGTCAAATTTGAGGTTAGCAGGTTAGGTTTTACGTCAGTCTGTGTTAAAAATGATGGAAAACCTAACCTGCTAACCTCGAATACACCTATGATAGCAGCGGATCATGCTGCAGCCTTTAAGAACTAAGGCCGGCTTCAGGTAAATTAAAAACTCCCTAATTATTCCGGCAAATTACAGTCGCCGGGCTTTGTCAACAATACAACGTCGAAGGTCAAAACTGCGAGTACAAGAGAATTACGAGGATCATTTTCTCGAGAAGTGACGTGCGCGCTGATTGCCCGAGTCAAACGACCTACCCTACATAGCCCCAGGAGCATTTATTGCTTAATAATATATAATTCATTATTTCCTTATTATTGTATATATCTATAAACATTATACGTATTCTGATAATTATCTAGTGGTTTTACTACTCTAATATATTTGAGCGAACGTATTTCTCCGACTCTGAGCTTAACCCGAGGTATAATTTTGGCGCCCTTAGTAAAGGGGTTGAAACGGCACAATGTGGTATAGATTAATGGCACTCCCTAATGGGAGAAGTTGAAAAACCAGTTTTGTACAGTAACACACATCATTTCCGATATTTGTCTCATTAATAAAACGGAACCCTCGGGCCATTCTCAAAGTGTCTTCTGTGAAACAATTCATCTTCCAGTTGCTTAAGGTTTACCTTTCCTAGACGCTTCCAGTCGGCATCACGTCAAGCATCATTATCTCACCTTTTTGGCACCACCCGTTACAAGCTGAGAGCTGTCTTGCTTTCTACGGTACGCATAAAAGTTTAATATTAGCTGAAACAAAATCGGTGTTGAAAAAAGAACGCCTGGTCTACTGTTGACAATCAGTTCTATCACGTCGAAGAAAGTATGTTCTGCTGCCTCAGCGAATAGTTTAGGCTTTGTGTTACCTTTTATTTGTATAGCGTGTGTAAAGCTGAAAACAAACAACAAATATTTCAAGCAAAGCATTAAGTATTTTGAAGACTTAAGAAGTACGGTAAGTGTAGAACCGCCCACACCAGATTTCCAGGCTTTACAGCAACAGGTGACGTTCAAACATATCTTCGACTGTTCATTTAGTACAGTTGCTATCACTCACATTGGCATTCGGCGAACACTGAGTTATCGGATTCCATTTTGTATTACTTTAGTGTCTTAAATCGGCTTTATTTCGTAACATGTCGTTGGTTATACTTGTGTCATAATTGGAGAAGTTTTATTAAAAACAACGAGCGTAATCATTAAGTCCCTTTCTAGAACTACATGGGTGTGGACAGTTGGACGTAACATATCTGCACATAATTTATTGTAATCATCAAGCAATTCATAAAACTTTTAAAGTATGATGTTTGCTTTTTAACTATTCAACTGATATAATTTTATAATGGCGTCTTAGAAACTATATGGCTTTACAATTGCTTTTTACTTTATTACCGTTATTTGGTGTTAGGAATCAGGAACCAGTTTCCACGTTGCAGAAATATTGAACATCAGGCGTCAGTAGCATACATTCAGTTGTCTGCGAACTTTTACAGCAATATGGTTCGAGAAAATTAATTTCTAAATGTATAACGCTACATTTTATTAATATCGTGGCTGGATTAATTTATTATGTATGATGCAGGAAAACTACCTTGAAACGTTTATAGGGAAAATCAATAAGTCAACGCTGTCAAAGCAAACGAGGAAGGAAAAATTCCCTTTTTAACCAGAAACCACTATGCCTATCAATTACTACCATATATAAGATTATCCACTTCGAATTTGTTTTAGCAGTAAAGAAGTTTAACGTAAATGAATTGATTCGAAAGACTGATACTTGCTCCATAATTTTTGGATGAAAAATTTTACTTTCAACAAGTAATAGCCGTATTTGATAAAACTGTAAATGTAAGAAACTTTTAATAAACAGTAAAAGTGCAACGTATACTTATTTTGGAAGGAATTCAAGGTGGCAGAGTTATAAAATTCTGTTGTTCTATAGCATTTTAATAAGGGATCAGTTTTTTTCTACCATTAACTATTTGAAAAGTCTTTGATTTTAGCTGATTTGCATTACCTCTCGTGTTTTAAAAACCCATGCAAACTTGTTCTCCACTGAGCTCTCAATGTGGTGTGGTAAATCTGCTCCTTCATCAATCACCAACTAAAAAAAAGGAATACTTTCTACTTATCTCGAATCAGTACAAACGATTTGTAAAGGCAATTAAAATTTTGCTCGCCTTGGGGTGTTTGAACTAACACTTTGATATACAACGGATATGTACTCATATGTACCTTATTGTTTGTTATAGCTCTTAGTAACTAGGTTTAGTAAAGTGAGTAAAGGTGTATGAGCGCGCCAAGGTGTTCACGCATATTGCATTAATCTTATACAGCGCAGATTCAAACCGCGCTGCTTAAGTAAAGTTCGGGTAGCACAGCTGCTCGGCACCCGATCGGCAAATCTCACAGTAGCGGCGCGTGTACGAAATGCCTTGCTTTTAAAGGAGCAATTCGAATTTCGATAAGGCAAAGTATTCGATATATCGAAGCATTTTATATGAGATTTGCCGATCGTGCAGCTGCGCGAACCGAATTTTACTTAGGCCGCGCGATTTGTATGTTTGCAGATGCCGAGCATAAACTCGTGTCGGCGTTAGAAACTGTGTGGGTGTGCACGTCGGATGACCTTAGTTTTGAAGCTGTTTCTACATTTCATGGGGCTTTCTAGAGCAAAAAAAAAGCATTGCAATAGCGGTGTTTTAATTTTACAAAGGGTTCCGTAGTCCTGCCGAAATTGTCATTTAGCGGTTCAATGGTTGGTAATCCAACAACAAAAGCGTTCATGTTATCAAGTGATGCAATAGTTAAACCACTGCAGGCAGGACCTATAAGGAAAAGGCAAAATTAATTTATAAAAACGTCAATTCCTTCGTTGACATCTAATCATAACGATCGGCAGTACCTAAAACAATAATGCTTTCATTTTTGAAATGTTTTGATTATTTCAACATCGTCCTTTAATAACTTGTCTCATCTGCTTCTTTTAATAAGTTCTCTTTCCTTAGTTTTGTTATAACGTGCGATTTCTTGTGCTGCTGCGCTATTTACTTTTTCACAAATTAATAACTTCAATGACAGCTACTATAGTTAAACTAAAAAATCAGTAGAAGTAACTTAGAGGTACAAGTTCCTTATTCTAGATCAGAAAATCTGGGCCCAAACCCTAGTACCTCCAATGACCTTCACTGCGGTTCCCCAATCTGGCTTTAGCAATCGTGGGGTCTTCATGCCAAAAAAAACCTTTTCAAAAAATAGAGGCCGATGTCTTAACAACAAGACTGACAAGGAAACCAACAAAGTTGATGTTTTTTTTACTAACAGTATTGTTCTCACTATTAACCAAAGGTTCATGAAGTGGTGCTTATAACTCTTTCAGTAAATGTGGTCGGCTATTTAAACCACCAAATTTTAAACCTTACGGGCATGGTGGTCTCATTGCAGCAACTCTTATATAATGTTTTTTAAACGTCTATAAAATGAGTCATTGCACTACTGCATTGACAATGCTAAAGTGTCACTTCATTGCTATGGCATCTAAATATTTTATGTCTGCTCGTCAGTAACAGATAAAGTTATTATCTCTTCTGACGAGCGGAGATATAGTAAATTAGCTAAATCATTTACAATTTCTAGCTTGGCAGCCTTTGCTACTTCAGGCGGTATACGAGTACACTGATCAGTTTCTAAATCTGACATATTAAAAGCTGCAATGACTAAATAGGCTTTGCTCAAGAAACTGCACATAATTGCAAAATATACTAACACTCTCTCAACCAATTAGAGCAGGTTTTCAGACCAATAATTATAGTTTTTTTCTGATTTTGTTTACAAAGTTGCCTATAGTCAAGTCATAGTAACGCTCTCCAATGTAGAGCTACATTTATCCAATGTAATATAATTCCTGGTTTCTTAACGACTCTTGTAGTACTTTATGTAACTAGTCCTCAAAGCAAGGCTTTAGGGGACGAGTCGTAATGTTTCCGGACGAGGCGGAGCGAAGCGCAGCCGAGTCCGTAATATGAAGATGAATCCTCTAAAGCCATTTGAGGACGTGTTGCATACAACGTTTTTTTGTATTAGCTCTCCAAACATTATAATATGAAGTTTCAATTACCAATAACTCGGCATTATATTAGGAGGCCGCGCGAACATGTATTTTTCGCTCCCCAAACTGGTTACTTTGGAAACTGTCTAGGATCCTCAAAATGGCCATTTAGAGGCCTTGTACTTAAAGTCGTCATGGCAACTAATGTTTGAGTTCTCTAAAATGTTGCCATGACGACTTTAAGTACAATGCCTCTAAATGGCCATTTTGAGGATCCTAGACAGTTTCCAAAGTAACCAGTTTGGGGAGCGAATACAAAAAAATAATTTTATTTCATACTGATGTCAAAAATTACATTTTTCGGATTATTTATGGTACAAAAACCGGAGTATTAAAATCCTAGTACTTTAAAGTAAAATTTTAAAGTTCAAGTACTTTAAAACTTATTTTTTGTATTCGCTCCCCAAACTGGTTACTTTGGAAACTGTCTATGATCCTCAAAATGGCCATTTAGAGGCCTTGTAATTAAAGTCGTCATGGCAACATTTTAGCGGACTCAAACATTAGTTGTCATGACGACTTTAAGTACAAGGCCTCTAAATGGCCATTTTGAGGATCCTAGACAGTTTCCAAAGTAACCAGTTTGGGGAGCGAAATGGTTATTTAACCAACAAGTGTGTTAATAAAGGTGACTAATAATCGAGAGATTTTAACGCGTGAGCGAGTGGAGCGAGCGAACGCGTTAATGAGCGAGATTATTAATCACCGATTAACATAAGAGTTGGTTACAAGACTTTTCCGTCAATCGTACGTTTATTAAAATCCATCAAAAATATTTATTAGTTTTGACATTTCAGATACATTTGACGTTTAGTACGTATGGTTGCCGATACCGGAGCAATTTTGCGGCAATTAAAATACTTGGCGGTTGGAAATCCATCTCTGTTGCCGAAGGATACATTGAGAACTCGATAGGTATAAAATACAAACTGCCACAAAGATATTGAGCGAAGCGTTTTCTAATGTAAATATTTATATTAATAAATCCACGGAATAATTTAACCTTTAGTTTTGACATTTCAGATACATTTGACGTTTAGTACGTATGGTTGCCTATATAAAATCATTGCGAAAACGGGTCTATTAATGCATGATTTTTTAGACAAAATCATGCATTAATGAGTCGATATATAAACGATTGACGGAAAAATACATTTTCGCGCGGCCTCCTAATATAATGCCGCGTTAATGGCAATTGAAACTTCATATTATAATGTTTGGAGAGCTAATACAAAAAAAAGTTGTATGCAACACGTCCTCAAATGGCTTTAGAGGACTCATCTTCATATTACGACTCGTCCCCTAAAGCCTTGCTTTGAGGACTAGTTACATAAAGTACTATTATTGTACAAAAAATGGAACATTAAAGTCCTAGTACTTTAAAGCAAAATTTTAAAGTTCAAGTACTTTAAAATTATACGTCAGTTGTTGACATGAAATTTCAAATGATTTACAACTTCTTATTTAAAATTCATTAAACTTGCAGTATGAAATAAACCGTTGTATTCACCACGAAC
Source organism: Agriotes lineatus (assembly GCA_940337035.1). Lineage (NCBI taxonomy): Eukaryota > Metazoa > Arthropoda > Insecta > Coleoptera > Elateridae > Agriotes > Agriotes lineatus. Next base: position 31,379,978 of record OW679194.1, on the reverse strand, counting down.
GAAAAGTGTTTTTAAAGGTCCTCGCAAGTTGTAAACAACTTTCTCGGCTTTAAAATGCCACTTTTAGTAATAGATAAATAAACTACTATGTTATCAACGTTTGAAAAAAATACTATATGTTATTGCCAGCAACATTTATACTTTATGTGGCGCGACTGGGCGGTTTATCTGCCGAGTTTGCATAAAATATAGCTTTTGCTTCTAATAACAGGTATACTATTATCTATTAACAGTAATTATTCAAAACAAGAAGGGTTATTAAATCAACAACAAAACTGACATTGAAATTTTGTCCATTTATCCAATCGTACATATAGGGTTCAACAACTTTTTTTACAACAAACTAGATTTTTATTTCGAAGCTAACAGATTTTTATTCGAAGCTAACAATACATTTCATAAAAATTTTATAAACTTCAAAATCGTTACTGGCTAACAGGGTGATGTAATAGGGGTTTCAACAGTTTGTTGTAAAATACTGTACATTCTGCAGCATATTTTGGACATTCAAAAATTAGATGATTTACATCTCCTACCACTTGATCACAGCTGCAGTAGGTAGGGATTGTCTACCATATTCATTCTATAAAGTTCCATGACCTAAGTTGATTTTACAGATCGTAGTGTTTGTTTGTTTGTAATGGACAAGATCTAGGCACGCGGAGTACCAGGGACCTTAGACACCGACTGTTTTGGTCATATGGTCAAAGTCCTACTTAGAATTTTGCTGAGACTAAGGAGTTCCAACCCTAGCAAGGGATCTTTTACATGATACACATCGTAGTAACATGGGACCCACGGCTTTACATCACTTCCAAATGATGGCATTCTATAGAGGCTTTCATCCACATTTTTTGTTTTTATAAACCTCACCTGGATCTTTCGACCCTTAGATCAGTAGCCAGAATGCTTAACCGCTGAGCTACGGAGCCCGGTTAAGATCGTAGTGTAGTAGTACCTAGACAAAACTTTACTATTCCACCTTAGCTTATAAGCTTACCATTAACCCTTGGATGTATACAGCCTGTTCAAAATTAAGTGTGCACTATTGCTATCTCGGTTGCTATTATAGTTACGAAGTTAGTTAAATTAGTAAAATAGTAGCATTTTTCGTGCCGATTAAAATGGCTCAAACAAAAAAACAATTGAGAGTCGCGTTTTTGACATATGCCAAAAAATTCATTTTTTTTATGGAACCTCCTGTATATTTTGACGTCAATCGATATCCAATCTTCTTCTGAATAAAAAACTTCTGATACCCTACTATCCTAAAGTTAATAACAATGGAGATATACTCCTGTTCAAAATTAAATGTGCGCTATTGCTAACTTGTTTATCATGGGAGCTACAACGTCGGGTAAATGGGCGAAATAGTAGTATTTTTTACGTGAATTACGGCGGTAATTATAAAAAAACAATTGAACATCGCATTTTTGAGATATTTAGCAAAACTTTTGTTTTATTGGAACACCCTATACGTTTTAACCTATTCTGAAATAACATTACATTCTCTACAACCAAGTTTAAATGAGGTGCTAGAATTTTATTTCAAAATATGTTAAAATGTATAAGTAGGGTGTTCCAATAAAAAAAAACCTTTTGCTAAATATCTCAAAAATGCGATGTTCAATTGTTTTTTTATAATTACCACCGTAATTCACGTAAAAAATACTACTACTTCGCCCATTTAACCGACGTTGTAGCTCCCATTAGGGATGTGCGCGTGACGTGAAAACAGTCGTGTCACGTCGTGTCAAGGCGTGTCACGGCGTGAACGTGACTAATATTTGAAAATCGTGACGTGAACGTGAGTGAAAATTTCCAAGGCGTGACTCACGTTTCACGTTAAATATTTAGTAACGAATAAAAACTGCAGGGTGGAGCAACTTATAAATTCATTAAATCACAAATTGTGCCAAACAAGTTACAGTATGTGGCTTTATTTTTGGACCCTAATTATAAATCCTTAAAGTTCATACCTTCACATAAAAGAAAAGATTATAATGCAAATAAAACTATAGATGATAATGATAAAATACATAGCAAACGACTCAAAACTGGTACATCAGCATCAGATTCTTATCTTTCTACACTTAGAGATAGCTCTGACGATGACACATGTAATTAGGATGATGTCGAAACAGAACTAAATTAGTATGTTAAATTAAAATTCGGAAATGTGGCTGACATTTTAGGATTTTGGAAAAACAGTGTAAATACGGCACTGTTAAAAAAACTTGAGAAATTTTAAACATACTGGCAAGTTCCGCTACAAGCGAAAGAGTATTTTCTACAGCTGGGCGAATTTTAGAAGAGCGCAGAATTCGACTTAACGCTGAAAATGTTGATTAAATATTATTTTTAAATCAACATTTTAATGTGTAGATGTGTAGATGATCTTATTATTCTAATAAAACTAATGGTTTGTTTTTTATACTCGGCTAACGCTGAAAATGTTAATTACGTGTTATTATTAAACCAAAAATGTATTGTGTAGTTGTGTAGATGAACCTATTTTTAGAAAATTACCTAATGGTTTGTTTTGTATACTCGACTTAACACTGAATATGTTGATTACGTTTTATTTTTAAACCAATTTATTGTGTACTTGTGTAGATGAACTTATTATTCTAATAAAAGTAATGTTATATTTGTATACTCGCCTTAACTCTGAAAATGTTGATCCTTGTACGTAAAAGTACTTTCAAACCTACGAATTAAAAGTGTTGCTTAGCAACATATAGCTTCTGTACTCATACCAATAAGGGAAACGTCAATTCCAATGACAGCTTTTAGTATTAAAAGTAATGTCTTTGAAGACAGCTGCAAGAAATATATTTGCGAGAAATCAGTATTTATCCCTTGTCAAAGTTATTGTAGTCAGTTTTCATTTTTTTGTTTTTATGTCAACTATTCTGAGTGCAACATATCACGTAAATTATGTTAGGTGCAAAACATATTTTTAGTTCTCTTTAGGGTTTTTTCAATGGTTTTAAATTTGACCATTCTGTTCTATCTGAATTTAAATTTTGAAATAAAAGCTGCGTGTCACGTCGTGAATGACGTGTCACGCCGTGAACGTGAGTGAACGTGAGCGTGAACGTGCGTGAACGTGACTGTTTAAAGTAAGCGTGAAACGTGCGTGACGTGAGTGAAAATTCACTCACGCGTCCATCTCTAGCTCCCATAATAAACAAGTTAGCAATAGTGCACATTTAATTTTGAACAGGCGTATATCTCCATTGTTATTAACTTTAGGATAGTAGGGTATAAGAAGTTTTTTGTTCAGAAGAAGATTGGCTATCGATTGACGTCAAAATATACAGGGGGTTCTATTTAAAAAAAAATGAATGTTTTGACATATGTTAAAAACTTGACGCTCAATTGTTTTTTTGTTTATGCCATTTTAATCGGCACGAAATATGCTACTATTTTAGTAATTTAACCAACTTCGTAGCTATAACAGCAATCGAGATAGCAATAGTGCACACTTAATTTTGAACAGGCTGTATAGTGTATATGCAACCTGTGTTGGGTGCAAGGCAATGTAATTTTTACAGTGTTCGTTCCACTGAACATTTAGTATGTCATGTTTTATTTTTAGTAATAAGTTTTCACATATAATCTCGTAAGAGCATTAATTCTTTCCGGAAATTTTTTTTAGTGCGTTCCAACAACGTTGTATTAATTTGCCCGAGCGGGACGCGAGGGCAAATTAGGACGTTGTTGAATGCACGAAAAATAATTTTCGGATATGAATTAATGCTCGAATGCAGATTCGGTAAGAAAATCGTAACGACACAAACCCTAAAAAGAAGTAATGTCTACCTACAAAAAATGTCCAAGAAATTTTGTTGTTGTCTTGGATACGGCTGGTGAATTAATTTTTTTATAGGTCATTAACGAGTGTCGTACGATTTTCAGTAGTAATTTTTTTGTGAATTAGGTACCCTTTGTTTGTCGCTCTCTTAGCGAACATATATACGATTTCATTATATAAAATATTTGTATGCCCTTTCACCCAATACAGTCTCATTTCGATATTGCTTGTCTTAAGTATGTTAATCTATTTTTTAATCCATAATATAACTATGTTAAACTTTAAAACATGCAAATTTTTCTGTAAAGCCATTAGTATGCTTTGAGAATTTGTCATTATTACCAAATCCGCCCCGCATCTTATTGGTGATGTTCCAAGGCTTTAAGGATTACCGAAGCCTCCGAAAATAGCGAAAATACAAACTTGACCAGGTAACCTAAATATATTGTGTTCTTCCATTTCAGAATTTATCTGTAAATACAAAATTTTCAACGAACCACCTCTAACGCTTAACGCAAATATGTGAAATTGTAACAGCTACAAGTGTCAATTTTGTGTAAGTAAAGTAAAGTCAAATAAACTAATGTCTACACAAGGAAGATATATGTGGATGTCATAAAATCAAAAAGTGGAGTGCCTTTATAAATATTTCGAAGCACTTTTAGAAAGCAAACAACTGTAAATTGACATAATTCCATATTTATAAAATTTACATGTTGCCTTAGTTCAACGTATGTCTTTATCGCCGAAATATGAAAACTCTCATATCAAAGTAAGTTGCAAATTCCAACAATCAGACCCAAGGGCAGGATTCACTCACACTCCACGTAATACTTCTTCGAAGTTTGTCGACTAAATGAAGTTATTCGCTCCTTGTGGAGTCCTTCACGACTCCTAACCATATTCTTTGAATTTAATGTAAATCGAATTTTGTACTTAGTTGTTATTCCGGCGGAGAAACATTTTAACAGAAAATTATTGCAGAAGCTAATGACTGTTGATTACTCTAGGACAGGGATGGCGAACCTTTATTCATCTACGTGCCATTTTTTTAAAGAAATGTTTAATGAGGCCATGACGTGTCATCAAACAATCTTGACTTAGTGATTAATGGAGAACATATAAAACTAAATACTATCAATTTAACACTTTTCATTTGCAACCAAAAAAATATATTTTGTACAGCAATAGTAACGTTATATTTATTTATATGAAAGAAATAAATTAGTGCGACTTCTGCTGTTGCAAATTAGATGCTAAGTAACTTATATTAGCTTCATACTTTGTTACTTTTAGCAGAATGCAAGCTGGACTGGAGTCGTCTGACTAACGGCTTCTAAGCGAGTCTTTAATGTTATTCATTTCTGAAAATAATGACTCGCAGGCATAGATAGATGAAAATATTGTTAAGATAACAAAAGCCAGCTTCTTCAGACAGCTAAATGTGTCTGGAATTAAATTCTACGTTTTCATAATTTTGATATTGGCATTTTTACTCAGATTACCTGATACAAATAGTCTTTCTATTTAATTTAATTCCAACTCTTTCCTTGTTTCATACATTTTTAAATCCATATTGAACTAGACTGGAAATCAATCAGCTGCATTTCAGTGTCTCCAATTTCCAACCAATCAAATTTGGCCAAGTTCAGTTTAACAAGTGAAGTCACATCAGGATACATAATAAACTTCAGTGTTTCCGATAATTCTTTGAACTGAGAAAATCTCGATGACAATTCTTTGATTGAACAATTAATTACTTAATTAAACTCTTCAGTGACTTTTGCTTGGTCTGGTTTTTCGTGTACATCCAAATCTTTTCAAGTTTGGGAAAAACTTGCAGTTTAGCCTCGAAAGCACGAATGAGATCTATCATAACACAATAATTGTTTTATTTGCTTCATGTTTAACTCATTGTTAAATATAAATTGTTTCGATTAGGTACCTAAATTCCTTAATTAATGCCGTGCCCAAATGATTTTGTCACGTGCCACCAGTGGCATGCGTGGCATTGGTTCGCCACCCCTGCTCTAGGATAAGCTACTGTGAGTTAAAAACTGATAAAGGAGACATACAATAAGGCTTTATTGGAGGGATTTGGAGTAGTAATTTTTACTCGTCTTTCATAACAGTTTACAATAATTATTCGGGTCATAGAATATCCATTTTCACACTTAAGTAAAACTTTTGTCTATTCTGCAAATAGAAGTGCAACCTCCAAACTACAGAATACCACGAATTTAGCGATAAGTTCTATAAGTTACGCCATTAAGTCTCATAACTGGAGGAGACAATGGTGCCAGGCGGGACTTTTTTGCAATGCGCTAGATTCGATTTATTATTGTATCGCGGTATGAACATGGACTCCATGGAATTACACCAATAATTGGTTTTGTTTGAAATAAATAGTAAAAGTTCTCCAGTGTTCAGCAACTTTGCACTTGAAATAAATGAAGCTACTTGAACCAATGAAGTGTAAACTAAAAATTCTGCCCTCTGGGGCCTGTTGCTGTTAATGGACGGTTTATTAAAACTGACTACAGAATTAGATAACTTCAGCCCGTAACATTTCATTTTGGCATCTTTTATCAGCTATTCCACTCTCTCGTTGTTTATTAAATTCTATTTAAGTTGTTTATTATTTCTTATTTACAATAAATTATTTTAGATTACTATTTAACACAAAGCCACCACAAAAACATTAAGTGGCTAAGCAAACTAGTGACTGTATTCACTTTACAGAAATACGTATTGGAACTGTGCAAAATACTGCCACAAACGTTAAATTGAATGAATTTACTCTGCAACATATTATTAAATATGACAATAGTCAAAAGTTTGACTTTCCTGGACCAATAACTTTCCCTCAACTGTAGTGTGCCGAATTGTCATCAAAATTAAAGTTTTCAATCAATAGAAGTATTCGCGGTTTTTGTTTACCTTCTTAGTTGTCTCAGGGGCGAAGTAAGTAGTTCTCAAAGGATCTGGAACATTTACTCGAAAAGGAAACAAGCTTTACATAAACCGACTCGAGAACACACACCCATTTCAACAACCTTTTTTGGATTAAGTAGGCAAGGGAGTGCGCCCTACTCACTGAAATAAACGCGAGGAAAAACGTCCGCTTTTTATTTTCATTTCTTTGATGACCACTAAAAAATAAAAACTGCACTATAAATTCGCAAGGGCCACTAATAATAATTTAGAAAATGTAATAATAATAGTGAAAAAAAATCTTATAAGACGATTCAAGTAAAATCAATGTCAGTGCTTCCATACCTAATGGTAATAAAATGTAAGGAGTTTAGTTTTCGTAAATTGAATTGCTTTATTAATTAATTAAATTTGGTTAAACCATGGCAAAATTTGGAGCTTTATTTCATAATGGTACATTATTTACCTTTACGTGATAAGGATGTAAAATTATTACTGTACAGTTAATTAAGTGCTTATCATTTAAGTTACGAGTAAACGTTTTCTAATTACTAATGTGTCCAATAGTCGCCAGCGTGGCCAGGCGGTTAGGGAGCTCAGGCTGCGGTGCCACGGTACGAGGTTCAATTCCTTCTGGCAACTGGCGGGGGGGCCACCCAGTCGTTTAAAAACTGGATACCATAACCACAGTTATGGAAGTAGGGAAAGTAAGGCAATCGTCGAAGGTGTGATGCTAACCACTCAGTACGCCGTCAACGGTGTGCCGGATTGACTGGTTTTCGTAAAGAAATATTTCGGCGATCCTGACGCGCCTTGTTTCAAGCAATGTTCCTACATGGAATGAACTGCCCGAACTTTAATTTATTGTATCAAATACATTTAAAAAAAATCCCGATGAGCTATAATGAATAATTATTAAATTTTAAATTTCAGTCCATGGAAGAGTGGGGGATTATGGGTTCGGTAAGTAACAACTTTGACCTTAAAATAGCTGAAACAGGCGAAGTTATTTCTACTTTCCAAGAAAACTGACCCCAAAAAATGAGGGAGGCCAACAAGGTTTTCTAAATATCGAGGGATCTCCAGAAACCGCTCCCCAAAAATGAGGGACACCATCAAGGTTTTCTAGAAACCGAGGAATCGAGAATGCGCTAATTTTAATAGAACACTTTCTCCAAATAGTCAGTGTTCTATCAGCACCATACATGGAGACTATTGACTGTACTACGTCAGCAAAATAAACCTAAGCCGAACCCTGTTTAGTACCTACATTTTCCTGGATCGAACATTATGGAAGACGCAACCTTCGACTGGGAGAACCTGGGACGGGACACTCCTGAAAACAGAATACGGTATGCATTTATACATTCCGTATATGTATTTGGCACCTAGCGCAATTTCATTGGTCATATTCGAATTTTAAACGAATCAGACTTCAAGTGCGAAATCTATATACGGAATATAAATCGGTGCCAAATTTACATACAGAATGTAACTGCTACGCGGGCCGAAATTGCAGCAAAAAACGCAAATTTACACCTGTGTTTTTCCTGTGCCCTTGGGCAAAGAAAATATGCAACAAAAGTGAAAATGCAAATAATATATTTATTACATTAAATAAGAGCAAAAAACAAATAATATACGAGTAAACTTTTAATGCGATGGGCCATGTTTAATTGTATTTAGTTGAGTCCTTTTCACATTTTGTGATAGATTATGCTTCTTCTTAAGTCTTTTTTTGCAGGTTCTCCACCTGATGGACGACCCAAGGGCTTTTGCTGCTTCCCCTTGTCATGCCGACTGTCCTTCTATTTAATGCTGTAGGCTGAACTTTGATGCTGGCCTTTTGCCTGTAGCGCTGAGCACGTGAACTCCCAGCAGTGCACAAAAAACTTTCCCAAGCTGTATTTGTCTTCACCTGCTTGAATCGTTGGTAAAACTTTTTGACGGTTGAAGTACTGGTGTTAAATTCGCTATTTTTGGTGAGCAATGAGTCGGCGACATTCTGAAAATAGATGTAATTCTCAGTACACCGGAAAGTTTTTCTTCCTATTCACTATTATTGGCATCTGTAGAGACTAAATTATTTTGTTGAAGTATAATTTCTTCGCTTTCGGTTACAATGCCACTGGTTGTTAGTGGTTGAGGAAGGAAGGGCTCATAAAACGACGGCGGTTGGATGTTATCACCAAAGCCTAGTTTAGCCATCGAAGGACGTTCTTCCGAACAGGTTGCTGACGGGTTAGTACAATAGACTCCGAAGAAATGCAGAACAGCAGTTTGATGTTTGCAAAACCGCCCCAGTCTGTCCGCTTCGCAACTGCAAAAGCCTGCTTGGATGTCCACATCATAGTAAGTTCCATTATTTTCAGTGCATGGAACTGCATAAAGAAGAGACGATATTTTGTTGATGTCTTCTTTCTGTAGATAATCAATTTTCTTCAGTTTTTTGTTTAGAAATAAACGATTGGAACTATCTCGGTTGTTAATGAAATTCCTAAGACGACGCTGGTAATATTCTTCCATAAGTGTATAAGAAAAGTTTATTAATGCTATTGCATTATATGCGTTATTCCTGTTTAACACAACATCTTTGAACAATCTTACTGTAATCTCACTAAAATTGTTTGTTTGGTGGCCGTGTGTTAATGGATCTCTGTAAGCTAATGCCCAATCTTCTTTTCTATTCCAATAATTTGTGATATACTTTGCCCATTCTGGATAAAGATTACTATCGTCAATAGCACTTTGAAATGATAGTAGTGCCGCTTCATTGGTCGAGGCTTGCAATATTGCTTGAAAATCTTTGTAAAGCGATTGACGGCTTTCTTTTGGAACATTGTTTTTCTTTTTTCAAAGCCAACGGCAAATTAATTGACAAATATGGAAGCGGCACAACAGCGTTTTACATTTCGGCCAAACAAATTTTAGGGCGTTCCTTTCTGCGTCACTATCATCTGTCATGAAAATTCTAGGGTATCCTTCTCTACAGAACGAATTGGGTACGCTATCCTTAATTAGCTGAAATCCGGCATTATAGCCGTTTTCAGTTTGTCTCTTAGTTATTATCACGCTTAGAGCAACGGCTCCAATTTCACAAAGCGTAAGCATAAATGTGACAGAATGATTCAATGAATCAGAGCAAGATGTACTATCCGTGAATATAATATCTTTAGAAAATGGCAAGAAATGCGCCCGTTGCATAATTTTTGTTATTAGTACAACAGTAAATGGACTCTCTTGAAATTTTACATTTATTCCATTTTCATCATAAATGGTCTGCTTTTGGATGATTTTTGAGGCTTTCACGGCCATTGTCATTAAGTAACAAAGGACTTCCAGGATTGGACCGTGTTATGATTGAGATCGAAGAACTCAACGTTTCGCCCACTTTCGTAAGGGGCTTCATCAGGAGGAAAAAGCAAAGAGCACGGTAACTTAACGTGTTAACCACGCCAGAGGCGAAAAACTTTGCAAGGGAAGGGATACAAGAGCACGGTAAGTCAACGTGTGAACCACGTCAGAGACGAAACTCGACTGAGACACGGTCCAATCCCGGAAGTCGTTTGTTACTTAATGTTCTGCTTTTGTTTAATTTTCTGAAACACTATTTTTAGAAATTAAATACAAATGAGAACAATATTTTACGTACCTCCAAAACACCTTCTCCATGGCGCGGTCCCAAATTAAGAGTTTGCCATTTGCTGTACCAAAAAGCCACTGTTCGATATTTAGGATGTAACAATGCATTAGCCAACTCAACGCTTCCCTCGGCATATTTTAATTCTAATTTTGATTCATGATATTGAATAGATTCTGTAATTCCCAATCCGCTATCGAAATAGGTGTCAAACTCATCTCTCACTTTACGTGTAGGGTGTAAGTAAGCTAGGCTCTTACCAAGAGGTCAAACTATGGTTGTGATCCTTTGTAATTGCAATGAAGGCAGGCATTCCTTACTGCAGCCAAAAATTTACAGTTTAATTCTGCAATATTTCTATTCATACATTATATAATCGCCCCGCCTGTACATATTTGTCTTTTTTTCTCGTGTCTTTGGTTATATGTTTTATGGTAATTTTAAGTTTCGCACTACAACCACAATTTTTAGATTTCCCTTTTAGGTTGTTATTTGGATCCACTCTACGATATGATGCGTGATGACAATTGTATTCCAGACTGAAATATAAATTAATAGTTGAACAGAACATAAACATGCAGTCATATACGAATGGACTGTTAAAGTACACGCTGAAATCATTTAAAGTTAGGTAAAGTAAGAAAAACAGATAAAGAAAAATAATCACGGTTTTAAGGCTTTGGCACACAGAACGCGGTCTGTCGCGGCGGGCAGCAATATCTGCCCGCCGCGATCCGACGATATGTTTGTATGAAGCAACATTGCATTATCCCTGTCACACACGAGGCGATCTGTCGCAGCGAAACATTCTTGACCGCGGCGCGGCAGGCGATACGTTTGTACAAAATCACAAATATATCGCGAGATCCAGGCGATCCACATCAGTTTGTTGAGAGGTTTTTTCAAGATGGGAGAAGAAACGGAAATGTTGATAGAAAAAGTGAGAAAGTACGGGTATTTGTACGACACTTCACACCAGTTCTACAAAAATGTGGTGAAAAAGGCAGAAACATGAATCGTGATTGCAGAAGAGCTGAACATTACTAGTAAGTTACTAATATGTTTTTCTTTCACAATATTATTTCTGGTATAACAATTTAATTATTTCACAAAATTATTTTATTAGGTAGTTACCTATTATTTATTATTAGCTACCTCAAAAAAGTATTATAAATAATCTCTATTGAAATTATGTCCTACTGGCAAAATAATCAGCAAAATACTACTGCGAACCTGCTCTGCAGAAGACTATCACAACACTGGATCGCTTACATAGATATCGCTCCGTATGTGCCGTAGCCATATCGCCGACCGCCGAGAAGATCGCGCGATCGCTGCCCGCCGCGAAAGACCGCGTCCTGTGTGCCAAAGCCTTTAATGTTGATGCATTTTTCATATATTTTTTTTATAAAAAGTGGTTTTGAGTAGAAAGTTACATTTGTTATTCAAATTATATTTATTTTTTATAATATCATCTTTCCAGACAGATCCTAAAACTTAAAGCAAAACCTAATGTGAAGTAAGCAACAAATATTAATAACTACTCTAATTCATTAGAGATAAACAAACTTGTAGTTAAGATAGGTTCTTGTAACTATTAATAAATTGATTTGAAAATATTAGGTAATAATTAATACATATAATAAATATTATTATACCATGAGATAAAAAAAAGTATTCTGAGCAGGCCTTAATACGTGTTATACGTTTGGCAATACTGAACTGTATTGTCAGTCTATGTCAAATTCGAGATTAAAAGGTTAGGTTTTGTTTGTTGTTTGACACAGACTGACGTAAAACTTAACCTGAAAATCTCGAATTTGACATAGACTGACAATACACTTCAGTACTGCCAAACGTATAACACATATCAGCGTGTCAAAAATTGAGGTTAAAATATGCATCAGCTGATTACTTATTCCAAAGTTAGCGCAGTGTACCATGGTGAACAATAAATTTAGGCCGAGAAAATCGAAATTGAGGTTAGTTGGACATAAGTAATAGTAGTAGATGTCAAGCGAATGACAGGCCGGCCTAAATTTATTGTTCGCCATTATAAGTTATTCCTCATTTTATGCCAAGAATAGCTTATTCCTTATCTATTCTGTACTTACAGAACAGGGTGCTTCAGTTTATACCAAAAATATCCCTATTCGCGGTACAAATTTGCATTGTAAAACAGGCCCTAAAGCAACAGAATCGTAAATCTACCTGCATATGTAATGTGGCGTGTTAGTTTTGATGTTATGTATTCTCCAATTTCAATTTGTTAGAGAAACGTATTCTCCCTCCCACTCCTTTGCATCACTCTCATTTAATAAATTGCTGCATCATCCATGACTATGACGATGTGAAACCAACCTACAAACTAAACATTAAACAAAACAGTAAACAGTCGCTTCGCGCCATAGAAGCCATGTCAGCCGCGCACGCGCATAACGTTTACATTCTATATGCGAATTTGGCACCGATTTACATTCCGTAGATAGATTTGGCACTTGCATTGTGATTGGTTTAGAATTCGAATCTAACCAATGATATTGCGCTACGTGCCAAATACATATACGGAATGTATAAATGATGCATGCATAGCTTGTAACCAAAGCACTGGCGATAATGGGTTAAACCTTTATTGCAGCAATCCACTATGGCTTCGGTTTGCGGTAGATGTAATATTGAATTTAAAAAGACTGATAAAATTTTATGGTGTAATGGGTGGTGTGATCGGGCTTTTCATGCAAAATGTGTTGCTGTGAACGACGAGCTCTACAAATATGTAACAGAAATAATAGTTATTTAAGCATCAAGGGAAGTAAGTAGCTTTTACCAGTCGAGAACGAGTTTGCCAGCCCTCGCTCGCTCGGGCTGGCAAAGTTCGATACTGGTTTTAGATAGTTACTTCCCGAGCATGCTTATAATATTTTTCTCCATGCCCAACAAAAATTTGAATAAAATTTCCTATTCAATTTACCACCATCTTTAGGCCCATTACGTTGGGCCATTCTGTTCTGTTACACAACCCGCACCTGCCTTCCCCTGCCACCGCCTGACCAAAGAAGGGAGACCTCGGTGCTCCGCCCCTCTCTAAGCTCTGCCCTGGGGCTTCGCCCCTCTCGAAGGGGTCCCTCAGTGCTCCTCCCCTCTCCAAGGGGGCCCTGGGGGCTTCACCTTTCTACAAGGGGGCCATCGGAACTCCGCCCCTCTCCAAGAGGGCCATCGGGGCTCCGGCCCTCTCCGAGGGGCCTCGGGGCTCCGCCCCTCTCCAAGGGGGCCCTTGGAGCAACTCCCACTCCAAGGGGGCCCTCGGGGCTCCGCTCCCCTCCAAGGAGGCCTCGCGGCTCCGACCTCTCCAAGGGCGCCCTTGGGGTTCCGTCCTTTTCTAAGGGGGCCATCGAGGCTCCGCCCCTCTCCAAGGGGGCCCTCGTGGCTCCGCCCCTCTCCAAGGGGGGCCTCATGGCTCCGCCCCTCTCCAAGGGGGCCGTCGATGCTCCGCCCCTTTTTAAGGGGGCCCTCGAGGCATCGCCTCTTTCCAAGGGGGCCCTTGGTTAAGTTCAAACCCGTTCAGATCACTTATAGAACTAAAATTACTGTAATAACACGCAATTCACTTACTTCCCTTTGGAAAGTAGGTACTTACTTCCCTAATGTCATGACAACCAGTAAACAAACAGTAAAATCAGCTTACCTGCAATGGATATGTCAAAGTAAGTGTAACTTACTAGATGGGCATGGAGAAAAACATATTATGTGGTGCTGCGAGAGATGATGCGTTATGAAACAATTTTCAACGAGGAAAATGGTTGTCGATGTGAAAAATTTAATGGACGTTCTTACGAAAGATATGATGTGCTGCCTCGAAACTGTTAAGGAACTAAAGTCAGCGATTTCAACGCTAAACGGTAATTATCAAGAGAAATCTGCAGAGATGGAAAGTAACATAAAAAAATTCATTGAAAATCAAAATCAGGGCAAGATGACATATGCAGAAACAGCAAGAATCAAAAAGAACGAACCAGTTTTAGTAATAAAACCAAAGAGTACAGGATAAAAGAGCTTTGTGACTAAAGGAGAAATTAAAAGCAAGATCGATCCGACAAATATCGGAATATCTGGAGTGAAGGTGGAATTATCATTGAATGTAGTAATCAGGATTCCGTATCTAAACTTAAGGAAGAAACTGAAGCAAAACTGGGCACCAAATGCGATATCAATGACCCTAAGAAACGAAGACCTCGTGTTAAAATTAGTGGAATGAGTACAAGAATGACGGCTGACGAAATATTATACAAAATGATAGCACAAAATAATTTTTTGGAAGTAAACCAAAAAAATCACTCGATGTGACAGTCACAGCAGGTACACCGGAGGAACCATCATTTACATTAAAAATGGTATTAAGTATGTGAATATGGGGAATACAGTTTTAGACAAGTTTGTGTGGATGTTAAGTATAAAAAATATACGGTACCCCCCACCCAAGAAAAGCGCCCTTCCGTGCTTTCCAAGAATACTTCGATACTCAGCATCACTCCGTTTCGCTAATACAATGAAGTGCTATGAACCAGTTATTTATCAAAAAAAAAAAACAAAAAAAAATTTTTTTTGTGGACGACCATAGCTCAAAAGTTGATGTTGCCTTCATTTTCGGAGGACCTATCGTATGAAAACGATCCAAGACTTCAGAAAGGTTCCTGGCGACCGGAATCGTGTACACATACGAACATACATCCACCGCACAGCACGTTTAGGCACCCCCCAATACGGTGGATTGATCTTGTGGGCTGGGATCTTCACCAAAAGATCCGCACCGCCGAGACGGAGATTTGATATAGTGGGTTCATTAGTCGGTTGGCTCGAATTATAGAGATACTTGCCTTAGAGTGGTTTTCGATATGAGGGAATTTCAATACTTCGTACACTTCGTGTCGAAGTAATTTGTAAAGGAGTCTATAAAGGTGTTTATACAGTTTTATATCATAGCCCTAGTGCAAGTCATGCAGAATTTCTAAATTTTTTCGAATTGTTGTGTGACGAAGTAACAAACGAAAAATGTACAAACATCATCGTAGGGGATGTCAATATAAACATGTCCAAGGAATCAACATACAGTAACAGATTAAAGAATTTAACTGCCTCGTTTGGAATGAAGCAAATTGTAAACACGTATACTAGAGTAACCGAAACTTCCAGAACAAAAATCGATCTCATTTTAACAAATGCTTTGAATTTAACAGCAAATACATTGGATTGCAAAATTTCGGATCACGAAACCTTGCAACTTATTTTCATAAATAAAATTCTGCATAGCACACTACAAACTAAACTTGATATTGACAAAACTAAGTACTCAGCAGACAAATTTCAAAATCAGCTCTGAATACATAATTGGAACGAGGTTGAAACTTTAGATGTCAACACTAAATCAGTATATTTAGTAAAAACTATTCAGAAATGTGGCTTCGTTTCGAATAAATGGGTTACGGTGTTACAAAGAAATACGTGGTTTACTACGGAATTAAAACATTCGCAAATTCAACGCAATGTTTTATACGCAACGGCGAAATTTAATAATACGTCAAAGGATTGGAATTCTTATCGCTCGATTAAAAACAAATATAATCGTGTATTAAAATTCAGTAAAAATCTTTATTTTCAAAAGAAACTGGACTCTGTAAGAGGAAATACTAAACTAATGTGGAAAAAATTAAAACAAACTGTAAATAAAGACACTGCATACACGACGGAATTTGTGGAATTTGAAAATACTAGACTAATTTTAATAATTACTTCCTCGAAAGTGTAAAGGAGATTTATCAAATCATCGAAAATATTAATACTAGTATAATAATGGACAGAATTGGTACCGGTCGCGGTGGCGAAAATACTTTTTATGTTGAACCGATTACGATGGATAAATTGGGAAAAGTTATTTTAAAAACGAATAATAAATCCAGTACGCATGGTATTAATTCTAAAGTAATTTTGGATGCTCTACCAGTAATAAGAAACCTAATGTTGAAAATCATCAATGAATCCTTTGAAAGCGGAACTTTTCCTGGAATTTGGAAGACAGCAACAGTAAGACCAATTCTAAACGTAGTTTGAACAAAAAAGTGTTCAGAGTTTAAACCGATTAATATGTTGCCTGAGTTTGAAAAGATATTAGAGCAAATAGCTCTGAATAAGTACCATCATTCTCAAGGTACTCAAACAACACGAGCTACCAAAGAGCATGACCATCACGTGGTTTCTTGCTCGAGTGCACAAGGCGCAAGGCATATTAAGCCAGAGAATGCCGGCTGTTTATCCACAAATACTAAGCGGTCTAAGCGGAAATTCTATGTTAAGAAGAATAAAATGACATTCCCTCTCTTGCATGATTATAATTTATTACTGTTCTCGCTAACGCCGAGGAATTAAACTACATCCACGGGAGGGAATGATACACTTTCAAATTTTAAAACAAAATATCGATTTGGTGTGGATCAGGCGCTGTTAAAATTTTACAGGTGACTGATAAACCTAGATGAAAACAGCTGATTGAAATAAGAATTCATACATCAGATGCAATAATAATAGCCATTTATATAGTTAGGGAGGAAATAAACTTTTGCTCCAGTGATACATATATGATTCTTTTTCGAACGCCAAATTTTAAAAATGTTGTTTTAGGTAGGTAATCATTATAGTGTCTCTAGATTTCTGTAGTGACATTTTGGGTAATTTCCAAATTAACATAACGTTGTCAAGCTTTGGTGTGATATCCATGGTGACAAACACACATGCGGGAGGCATATATATAATACACATATATTGCTAGTAGGGCCTGGAAACGTCAGAAAACATTACGGCGCCGACATAGTCTCACTTAGAGTATAACGCGTCTCGTGCGCATGCGTGAGGATTCGAACTCCGCCTTTAGAAGCGAATTTTAAACTTGACCACTTCCCCATTGGCCGGACGACGCCGCCGCGCCTGCACACAGCTCACCATTATACATTGAAGAGTTGGTTGTCTGTCTCACTTCCTTGGTCAGTTTCCTACTCATAGCCGCTAGCAATATAGTAAGTATTAGATATATGGCGGGAGGTAAAAAATCTTGGCTCCCGCCGGGAGTTAATAAAAATTGGCTCCCGCTGGTCGAAATTGACATTTTTCTTCCCTAAAACTAGGGCGCAAAAGCCGACTTTTTATACAGTGAGTAGAAAATAGTTATATATGCATCTAGGACGAAAAATTGTCTTTTTATGGACGATGCCTGCACTTGCTGGCCGAGGCGGTAGCCGAGGCAAGCAATCAGGCAAGGCCATAAAAAGCAGTTTTTGTCCGAGGTGCATATTAAATTTTTCCGTCGACCGTCATAATCTGAACGAAAATGAAAAAGAAACTGTGATAATTGTAAAAAAACTATTCTAATAAGGTAATCAGAAAAAAATCTAAAACTGAACGTTCATTTATTTAATTAATTAATAATTATGAACATGAATTGTAAATTCCGAACAATTATGAATATGAATAGGTGTACAAGAATTTGAAGAAGTAGATGCAATTGTAGCAATATCGTCCCAATTTTTCGCTGTTCTTGACGAATTCATAGCTGTTGTAGTGTCTGTGGTAATTTGCAGTGGACTTGTAGCAGAACTTGCTTGAATTTCAAGCAGTGGGTTTTTATTAAGTGTGCATCTAACACTTTCAACTGATGTGTCAGTTAAGATGCTTTTTGAAATATTAATTTTAATGGTGATGGAATCTTCCACATATGCTTCTGCTACAGTGGTGGACTTCCATCCCCGATGTCTTTTTAACATGGAAATATTAGCACCAGTATCTGCTAAAAGCGAGGCTGTAGTACGGCGATAGCAATGGCCAGTCTATTCATTTGAATCAGGTAATTTAAGGTATTTGGCAATTAAGCTTGGAATTTTTGCGAAAGTATGCACACCAACTTGTGCGGAGCACTTCCCTGATCGGTAGTTTACAAAAAAAGCCTTATGTTCACAACGATTAGGTCGCATAATTTCTGAATAGCTCCAAAGGGTTTATCCCTTCAATGATATCGTTGTGAGTGTAAACGTCCATGTCTTCCCATTTTTAGAGTCTGGGATTGTAATTAGCAACATGTCAGCTTTATCGACAATATCTTCAACATTCATTTTCCGCGTTCATCTCTGCGACAAGCTCCAGCAATTCCAATCAGTAAACACACCTGCGAAATACAATAGGTAATGTTGTTATTAATAAATTGTATACCACTTTTACTTTCCACATTAAATAGTTGACATTAGAAGGTTCTCGAAGAAATGTATTCAGCTCATACCTGCTGAATACTTTGGTTTTGAACGCAACACTTTGTTTCTTCAGAAATGAGAGAAGTTCAAGGAATTTACTAATGTCAGTATTACTTTTAATTGCTAACGTTAATTTCAACATTGAATATATTGAGCATCATGTTGATGGCTTTAAATGGTTTGTTTTGAGGAGAAATAAGCCAACATCACGTTTTCAGTAACGTTTTTGACGTTTTTTTCATTACACCATTGCATAAAACTGGAGTATTGCTTTTCATACAAAATTCTTGATTTTTCTGGCAACAGTTCCAGTGTTGCTTCACTAGCGATATTTTTAAGTTCTGGTGGAGTATTACCAAAAAACTATTCGTCGCTATTCTCATCGGCCATCACGAAATAAACTGAAAACACTTTTCCAATTCAAATAGACACCGAGTAAGCCTAACACAATCAAACACGGAGCAAATTTCAAAACACTAAAGACAATGAAATGTCAAACTTTCGTAGATGACAAATCACAGCATACGTTAGTGCTTGCCGCTAATTAAAGTTCACTGAACAAAAATGTAGCCGCGTCTTATTTAATAAATCCACGGCCTGCTGAATTATGTGACAAACGTCACTTTGACGTTTGCCACACAATTCAATAGGCCGTGAAAAATTTATCAGAAATAATTCTAATGTGATCAATTCAGTTAAAACTTTATTAATTATATAATTATATTTGATAATAATTTAAATTTAAAAAATTACGAATAGTGACATTGCAAGAAGCACACGCAACCATTTTATCGCAATTACACAAATGCAATGACAATTGAAAGATCTATTTGTTTGTAATCAAACATTATTTACTTCGTTGTCATGGTTATGGCCGCCAAGAATTTACGACTGCGTTCTGCATTTTGACAAGCGGTTCAAAGGTGGGAAATAAAATCTTCTTTGTTTGTGGGAAAACTGTTGGCTTTTTAACCATTTCATCGCCAAAAATGAATTGCCTAGGCCCGAAATAATAAGCAAAACTCTATAAAGCTCTACAAGTAAGTGTTTTTTAATTTTTGTTAACCTCAAAATGCGACATTTTTTTGTGGTATAACCGTTAGTTTTTCGACCCTTTCGACATTGGAATTGAATTCATGAAGTACGAAAACACAAGTCACACCCCATAAAACTTCAAAAGCAAGCGTTTTTGGCTCTTCGGGGCTTTGTAAACAATTACCAAATTTAAATAGAATTATGTAATTTATAAAAGTTGCTGCCGGCGAAAATCGTTTGCGGGCGAAAAGCATTTGCGGACAAAAAGTGTTTGCGGACGAAAAATTAATGGTGTCCAAAAAAGTTACATTTTTGGTACGTAAATGCGTCCGTAAAATCACATTTTATAGAGAGGTCGACGGAAAAAGACATTTGCTTAAGCACGCAACAATGAAGTAATTTTTACGTTCAAGTATTCTTTAGATAAGCAACGGGTAAAAATACTTAATTTATAAAAATTGCTGTCAACGTTTGACAATAAATTGCTCAGATTGCTTTCATGTTTTTACATGAAATTTAAAAATCTTATCAACGTTTTTAATAATACCTATTAATTTTATCAAAATATTTAATAATGTCTATTAATTTTAAGTTTAGGTCAATAACGTAAATTACGTAAATTGGGCCACCATGCACTGTTCTTTAAAAAACCTAAATGAAATGTTGTGTAAAATAATTAGAGAAGCCAATATTTGAATACCTCATAATTAGCATGAGGATTTTGTATGTTTCGTTCTTCAACGCAGCACCATGTATAATGTAAAGATGTAATGTTGGATGAGGCGAGCGGAATTATAAGAAAATAACGACTTTGATAAGACACTATTCCAGATTTTTAATAATAATAGAAGCTCACATACAGCAGACTGTAAACAATTTTTCATAGCCGCAGAATTATGCAGTCGTTGCCACGTTGCCAGTATCAAAAGCAGTATATGAGCATTACATGACAAGAAAGCGACAAGGAATGGATAATTTACAAAATGTTCAATGCAAAAACAGCCACATAAAATCGAAAAACGCTGTAAAAGAAAATCTGGTGTGATCCACGCACACTACTTCCTTTTACAGTTATCTTATAATTAGTTAAAGATTTGTTTTTTATTTTTAAGCATTTGTCCAAAATTTTGTTACGTGTAATTTTACATTTAGGTGCAGTCAAGAATTGTTATGTATGATTTTTGCTTAAATACATTCAGATGTAGTTAGATTGACCTGTAGTTCTTAGGTGTAGATTTGGTTGCATACTCACTGTTGCATTTTTGGATGATTTTGGAAAACCGAGAAAATTCTAGGGGATTATAATACAATTTTCAAAATACATTGTTAGTACAATTTCCGGCGGCCATTTTTATGATACTGATTTCGTGAGATATTTCTTTTTTGGGGCTGCATGCGATTTTGGGATACTTCACTTAAGTGGATCAAGTAATTTCCAAAAATTATCGGTAGATTTTGTGGTCAGCCCTAAGAAATATGGTGCTATATTGCTGAAATAAAGCCAGTTATATTGGGATGATTAGGTATTTCTGCAATCCACTTACAGGCCATCCAACAGCTCTGGCTTTTTCTTTCGTGCCCTTAAGATCTGGCTTCTGTCGTAGCCCCCTAATTGGTACGTTAGTCTCCTGTTTCGTCTACGACCTTTTGGAGCTCAATTGTTGCTTGTCACGCACCTGAAGGACCCCCACGCGGTCTGGGCACCCTCAATCCAAGTCGTAGCCTTTGAACGCAAGGCTTCTCCCCAGTGTGACAACT
Organism: Agriotes lineatus; assembly: GCA_940337035.1. Lineage (NCBI taxonomy): Eukaryota > Metazoa > Arthropoda > Insecta > Coleoptera > Elateridae > Agriotes > Agriotes lineatus. Next base: position 31,358,503 of record OW679194.1, on the reverse strand, counting down.
ACGAGGTTTTTCCCCCGGTGCAAGAACCCGTTGCTCTTGGAGTTATTTGCAACTAGAGGACATCTCCGTGGAGCAAACCCCTGCATGGTTGTTCTGTCGACGCCGCTGCGCCACTGAACAACCCCAGGTATCTACCTCCTAGCGTTTATTCACACCATCGCTTAAACTGGAAATATCGTTCGGACTAGTTTTGTGATAACTTGTGCACTGCGCTTACCTTGTTTCATGGTGATCTCCATAACATTTAGAAAACTCTGTGTAGCTATCGGCGACGTTCACCTCGTGCAGATGTGTGTGCGAAATAGGTTAATTTCATTTTGTACATTTAATATTTTTTTTCTATTGGCAATAGTACCTTTGCAGTTTAGTTGCGTTCAAGTAAGTAACTCAACGTTCTGAAATGTATCAGATTTCTTCCGCGAGGATTTCCGGGAGTTTGAATTTTGCATTTAACACTCTGCGCTGAAATATACACAACTGTTAGTGTAATAACACCACGAAATGGTACCACTTCGGATGAATCGCGAGTAGGTAAAGAATTCGAGCGTTGAAACAATTTATTAAGATCTCCCGTATTCCGCTATCGCTGTAAATGTTTAGTCACTACCGTCACTACAGTTGAGCTACATGCACTCGAACGGAATTGCAAGCTAAGATCTTAAGAGTTTATTTTGGTTTTCAAATTTTATTAACTTAAAATCTTGTACATTTTTTTTACATAAACTAAAATTACATCTATTCCATTTACGAACCAACTATTTATTGCAGATTTATGTCGCCTTCTTTTTTTTTAAGCATGGTGCAGAATTGTATGTGCAAATAAACAATTGGGTAATTTCAAGTTATGTTGTTTTCTGTCGTTTATTATTTTTATGTAACAGCTGAGTGGGTTTAGAAACTTACACGACCACTTGTAGGTTTTCTGGTTTAGACCGTCTCGAACCAGTGGCACTTCCGGACAACCCCTCCCCCCCCCCCCCCATTCCTGCTCAGGAAATTACAAATTCTACGGGTTAAAGTTAATCTAAAAGAAAAAGTTAGAGGTAGTCAACTGGAAAATCACCTATCTCACATCAATACACATTAAAAATGTAATAAAAATGTAACCTTTGAAAAAAAAACTCGTTAGAGCCGTTTTTAAAAAAATCGAAAAATCACAAGAGTAAACACACCATACTCCCGGTTAGGGGATTTTCTTCAAAAGCTTGCTGTAGCATCTAGATAGTACCAAAGCTTAAATATGAAGTTTCAAAGTAAACCAATATCGTTGAATGAAGCTATGTATCAATTATTATGGAACCAATGAAATTATTTTTACTGTAGTTATTGTAATCTGTAATCGACTTACCGCAAAAATATGTTTAGCGTCTTACACAATAAATACCACGTACACACGTGACTTCATTAGGCTACCCCAACACGGCCATGGAACGTATGTCATACACCCTGAATGTTGTAAATAGGTGGACCGATAGGGAAGGCCTTAAGGTCAGTCACCAAAGGATCACAATAGTTTAATTACGATAAGGAGAAATGTAAAAAGGCATGAGACCTCTTCGCATTGAAGGTACAGAAATAAGTATATCGTGCAACGTAAAGTATTTGGAGGTTACTCTAGACTTTAAACTTGGTTGGAACCAACAAATATAGAAATATGATAGGAAATTGGAAACACATTGACTATATACCAAAGTGGTCAGACCAGCAATAGTATGCAGCCTTGGTATGGTGGCCCCACATCAAGCAAAAAAACACTAAAGTAAGACTAGGCAAGATTCAAAGGCTTGCATTCCTTGGCATTACGAGAGCAATGAAAATAACCCGCCGCTGCAATGGAGACTTTACTCTTTACCCTTCTTCATCTTGTGGTAAGAAGAGAAGCAAGACTGAAACTACACAGATTGCAAAATGTACCGTAATAACCATAAAAGGCCCATTTTTAAAAAAATTTCAAAGCAGTTCGTAGTTACACTCTGTGAGAGAGAAATTCGGGGCCGCAAAGGGGAAAAACCAAGACAGGAGCTTCCTCCTGGCAGTATAATTTGGTATACGGTCGGCTCAAAGCTGAGTCGGACGCCGAATTAGAACTATGTAGTAAGTTTTTAGAAAAACTCTTACACTTATAAAACTTAGCTAGGTATATTATTCATTTTTTATGCTCATCATCCCTCCCAAGCAGACTTTTTGAGCTACTTCTTTGAATTATAAAAAAGTGACGACACTGACATTGGGCATCTTCGATTATTGTAAAATTTTAACTCAACACGTTTATGCTACCTCATGCCTGATTTTAAGAAAACAATTGTTACTATATCAACATTAAGATTTCATGTTTAAGGTTACAATCACATAAAATAGTACACGCCAAAGTGTAATACAAAAGTATGTACCTATACATAGTATGTATCTCCCGTAATATTAAAGATATTTTTATATAACTCAATATATTCATACTATTCGTCGTTCTAAGTAATATGGAGGTATTCATATTATAACATAACTTTCGGAAGTTGCACATTTTTCCTATTTGTATGGAAAATTTTATTCCGAATTCTAAAACATAGGTATAGTTTCTTACCCGTGTTGAGAGCAATTTTGAACGTAAAGTAATTGCACAAACTTTAAATTGCTTTATTTGGCAGATACAGTTGTTCTTTATTACGATTTTGCTTTTGTTTTACAAAACCATTGTGACGGCAAAAATGTTACGATATTGATTTTTGTGAAGGAAAATCGCAATGAATGTCCAAATTTAGATATTCTTGAATTTGACATCAAATGGTTTAACCAAATATTGAAGAATATACAGGGTGTTTTACTTAAAAAAAATAAGTTATGTGCAACTTCCGGTTAAACCGGAAGTATTATTACTTCCAGTTGACTTAGAATAGCAAATACTATATATCTTGTGTTACAAAAAAAGTCATTTAGGACAGGCCCTTGGAAGAAAGATAAAAAATCTAGATATCTTGACTAAGTCTGTAGGTGAATGTCAAATAGCATTTTGTTTATGGAACCATTTGTCACTGTGACAGGCAAAAGTTTACACTGCATTAAGTTTACTTGCATCAAGCAAAAAGGAAATAAGATGACATTTACACAACAGCAACGAGTGTATTAACCATAACAGTTAATAAAAACTGTTTTTATGAATTGCTTTGTAAATATTTAGAAAAACAGTTCAATAACAAGATGTAATTTAGTTCTCTCTGACTTATGGTAGTTCCTTTGACTCAATGGTTATGTATCATGTTATGGCAAACTTCAATTTGCCCGTGTCATGTTGCAATGAGTTTTTTTTAACACACCGTATACTACATTTCATGCGTTGTTTCAGCTATTGTATTTAAAGAAAAAGAGATGAGCTACACTGGATAATCACGTCTGGTCTTGGAATAAAAATAATTTTCAATGGTAATTAACCAAGGGCAGTGGTAATCATTCGCAATCATTTTGACAAATAACAACTCGAAAGTGCGTTGCTTAGAAATAAACCGAGGCGTATTCCATGCCACAAAGACAAATTATAGTTAAACCAAATCAAACGCAAGAGATACAAATTACAGTCTGGAAGAAATGTGATGTCACCACTGATAGTCAAAATTTGACATTAAAATTTGAATGTTTGTTTCCATTTTCATTTTTTTTTTCATATCAGGTCACCAAGTAATTAGCATTACGCATTGACCATCGCCTAAACGAGTACCCCCAGAAATGTGTCGATCTACTGGCCAATAAGCATCAAGGAAGCGGAGCACAAAGAAAGTGTTTGTTTTAAATATAGGAACGAGGGCCAGAAGAAATCATTCTGCCTCGGCGGGTCGAAGAAGCAGTCACCTCTACCAGGCACCCTCGGGACCAGCCTCAGCACTCTCCAGGACCATCCACTCCAAAGACACTCCAGCCAGAAGGAAGCCCGCCTGAACTCTATCCATTCAGGGGTCACCGCTAGAACTTTGCCGTTTACGGACCAGCCACATAGCTGGAACCTTGTTGTTGTTTGGACTACTGCCTTCTTGAACATAGCCGTTCCACGACGCCGCGCCGCTTTAGCCGCCGCCCCGAGAGGACAACCAGCGCCTGCTCTTGCCTCCCACGCTGTTCCCAGGACGGCGCGCTACTTCAGCCGCCGCCCCCTGGAAGACGACTAGCGCCCGCTCCTGCAGCCCCAACCGTTCGCAGGACGCCGCGCTACTTCAACCGCCGCCCCCGGGAGAACTACCAGCGCCCGCTCCTGCAGCCCGGGACGTTCCCAGGACACCGAGTTACTTCAGCCGCCGCCCCCCGAGAGGGCGATCAGAACCCGCTCCTGCATCCCGAGCCATTCCCAAGAAGCCGCGCCGCTTCAACCGCCGCCTCCCAGAAGACGACTAGCGCCCGCTCCTGCAGCCCCAACCGTTCCCAGGACGCCGCGACACTTCAGCCGCCGCTTCCGAAGGACCACGCCAGTATCCGACTACGAACGCCAATCCATCACCTTATTTCTTTTGTCTATATGTATATGTTGCCTAGCTATAAGCTAATCTGTACAAATAAATATAGTAAACTTTTGTCAACTCAATCGACTGTTTAGCAGAGAGTAACGCCTTCACCCCTCCTTCGACTGCCGCCATTATAGCTTCTATCGCTGAGCTTGGTTGGAGGTGTGTTAAGTTGATATGGCCAAACTAAATCACTTTATAAAAATTGATCATAAAATTTACTATAAAAGGATGGGTAGGTCGCTTTCATTTATTTCTCCCCCTTTACTACTATTACAAAAGCTTCCAGCTCTTTCGCTCAAGTTTAACACGTCCAACTTTATGATTTTGTGCTACACCCCAATTATTTAATCTACTAGTTATATGAGTCACAAGAGTGAGCCTGTTCTGTACAGTTCAAGAGTGAAACCAGTTAAAGACAACATACGAAGCTTAAAAGATATCCGATAGTTTAATGGGGGAAGGAGAAGTAGTTCTCTATTTCAATTTGCTCACCCAACATCAAAATATGCTCTATAGAAACCTTAGGTGGATGTAAAGGCTTTCAACAGGTGAATGCTTTTCCTGGCTCCGAGAAAGCTGGTCTGTCTTTATCAAACTTACCTTAACTCCTAACAGAACTACTCCATGTTTTTCCTAAAAAGAGCGTTGTCAGTCTGAGGCTTTACACAGTAAGTAACACCTGAATTACAGAAAAACTAAATCTAATTTTACAACCAAGGCATTTAAGTACACTTATGCGCAGTACAATTTAACATGGCTGGTGAAATCACTTTATAGTATAAGATAAAGGAATTCAACTAGAGTGCGATGACGCAACACATAATTTACAACGTCCATGCAACTGCACAGAATGCCCATTAACAAAACAAGGTAAAACAAAACCTAAACTATTTGCTGAAGGTGACTATGATACATTAACTTTGGCATAATCTACCGATAAGTATGTGGCAAATGTACAAATTAAGAAAGAGTACAGAAATTAATACATTTGACTGAAAACAGGAGATCAGCAATGTTCCAACAACGATATCGCCCAACAACTAATGACATTTATTTGTGCTTGGAGAAGCCAAAAGAGGACGTGGTGTCCAATGAGTGTGCAAGAGAGATTGATTCCTTCGCAAGGATTGATGCTATTGTTGCAGGAACTTGTGCGAACAGGTAAATCCGAACCAATTCATGGAATTATCTGAAGAGATGTGGTACGTCAAAGATATTCCGGGAGTGGTCCATTAGTCTTCTTTCATTACTCCGATAATGTTGAAATGCTAAGTTGGCGCTAAATTGGAAACTGTCAGACGAAGTCTGCCAACAAGCTCTGCTATTTTCTTTGTCCGATGGAAGCAGAAGGGTCACCCCTTGCTACTTAAAATATCAAAAACAGCTATACCACGGTAAGATCGGGAAGTCAGAAGCGTCATAGCTCGTTAATAAAATGCTTTTTAATGTGTGTAGATGTACCCCAGTTTATAAGACCGCACGTCCTCACACTATGAAATAATGCGTGCCTACCACATGGCAGCATCTAAGCTTATTCCATTTTTATTTGTCTGATTATATAAATTGTTATTCATAAGTTAGTTGACAAATTGTCAACATGTGCTTGCCAAGTTAGTCTGCTATTCAAGGTAAGGCCTAAAAATGTTACAGTTTGAAAGACATTATGTTTATTTGAAAATTGTAAGGTATTAGTTTCATTATGGTTTAAACAAAGCTTATTTGTCTTGAACCAATCGGAGACTAAGTTAACACTGTTCGCTAGCTGATTGACAAGAGTTTCATCTCCTATGTAGTTTGCAAAAGTAGTATCGTCTACAAATAAAGTTGAGAGAACTGTCGTGTCCCTTCCTTTCCTTAATCTAAATTGTCTGTCCGTAACAAGTAGTGGATCGCCTTGAATAAACCATATACAAAACGAGACAATAGCAGCACCTGCACGAAATGCAATTTATGCATAAATAATATAATGCTTGAAATTGTAGGCTGCTAATACGCTACAATCAGCGTCTGTAGATAGGTAGACCAACTCAGCGATGCGAACTGCTGCAGAAGACAAAACTCGGCGCATTTCCTGTCAGCCTCACTACCAGAAAATTACCCTGATAGGGAGGCCCAGAAAGATATATATGCAGGATGCTCGATCACTAAAGGCACTTGGATTCAGCAACCGATCCAGCATCTCTAACTGGAAGAGTCTCAAGCTCCTAGGATCTTTGAGTCTAGCAGAGGCTGCTTTGTAGCCCTGGTACCTAGACTTGGCTGCAGAATCGGTCTAGAAATGTAAATTTTTGTCTCCCCTCTGAACTATGATCCTGAATCAGCTTTTATGGTCGCCGACTTCGGTGGAGAAGAGCAAACGTGAGACTCGCCTTTAAGGTTGTTACGGTATAAAACGGTTTTAAAGACACTCAAGGGTGCGCGAGTGCCACTTGCTTTATCATGTCCGGGAAATGCTAACACTTGCCCTGGAAATCTCTAAAACAGGCAAACAGCCACAGCTTGATACGCTCAGGGAGATCGGCGTGGTCCTAGAAACGGTACACCATAGGGCTAGTGTAACGATTGTGTAGGGTGTTGCAAAATAAATGGGCGCCACGGGATTCAGACATGGATCCCACGCTTGGGAGAACCCCGAAGGCCAAACGGGAGTAGAATATAGGTGTACAGCCTCACGACTCCTGACACTGCAGCCACGAGAGCCCTGACTTACCTGCGACTCTTAAGAACCCCTTCCAGCCTCCACCGTACATAAATCTGACACAGTGTATAATTCACCCTGAAAATAAAAATGCACAGGCACGTGGGAAAATCATAAAACAACGTACTGCGAACCGATCTATTGGTGTAACACATTATCAAATATGTACAAAAGCGCCCACGTTGTCAACGTACACAACGAATAACACAACAAAAAAAAGGTGACTATAACTATATGCCCATCTGGGGGGTCGCTTTACCTCTAAACGTCTAAACTATTGCGGGATTATGAAAATTAGCACACAGCCCCCAAAGCGAGCGACTGATGTTTATCAAAAAGATACATGAAATCTTGTTTACAAACAGCCCAAGCGGGCGGCTGGTATTTACCGAGAAAGTGCATTAATTATTGTTTACAAACAGCCCAAATAGGTGGCCGGTATTTAGCAGATAAGCGCGTTAATGATTGTTAGCAAAAAGGTACGTTAATTGTTGTTTACAAACAGCCCAAACGGGTGGTCGGTATTTAGCAAATAAGCGCATTAATTATTGTTTACAAACAGGTACGTGAATTATTGTTTACAAGCTACGCACACTACCTTGTTGGTCGGCTTCACCTGGCATGCGTCGTTAATTGTCGGGAGCTCGCCCCTAGAGCAGTCCTGTTGTACGATTAAAGTGGATGCGTTAAGGTGTTTGTTAGAAATTACACACACGAATAACTCCACCACTTTTAATATTCTTTATTTACGCAACGGATTACAGACATAAATTAACTGGTTACGGATTTGCTACTATGCTATTACAAGTGTGGATCGAATAGGTCTTTTTAATCAGCATACATGTGAACGTTTGTGGATCTGACACTTAGCTCCTGAAACATCCCAAAATGAATGCTTCAGTATGTATGAGATTAATATTAAACATGTGGGAATCTGACCCAACATGTGCCAGACGACCAGAGTGGTTGTTGGGCTAAGACCTAGTACGCAATGATCTGTTCAACCCCATCGCTCTGGTTTATATACCCATGTTACATAATTTACACAATATACAAAAAGGATTTTCTATTCTAGTGACAACAATGGTATTGTATCTATTGGGCAAAAGGGTCGACACACTTTCACTAGCGCGCACAAGGGTTGGAGTTTTATGATGCACCCACTGGATATTCACTTTCGATTTTTGAAGCTGCAGTTTTACTGCCGTATTGTTCGTCCACTTTCGCTTCTTATTTAGGAAAGTGTTCGTCAGATTTGAGCATTCCTTTTCGCTTTTGTTTGCAGGAACTCGTGGACGTTTACAGAGTTTCTCTCTTTTGTATTCCGTCGTACAAATCACTTTTTGACATTAGTCGTTTTTACCCCTTTAGCTCGAAAGTTTTCAAATGGCACTTAAGCTAACTGCTCGCACTTCAAGAATTTTTATTGCACGCACTGTTTAATTTTATGGGCGAGTTTCCTTTCTTTGGAATTCTTACGCTAACTGTTGACAACGAGTTATTGCGATTTATGGCTTCACTACATGACCCCCTTACCAGTGGTTAAGCCACGAGATTATGCTGCCCGGAAGTAATCCGGGAAATGTACTCGCCGTCCACTTCTGGTGGTTGTCGTCTGCTTGTTTGTATCGGCGTCTTTGTGCGCCGCGGTGCTGCTTGCAGCTTGCTCCTGCTCTGGCTCAGCTGCAAGATAGGCGGGTTTGAGCCTATCTATCGTGGTCGTCACTGGCTTGCCGCGGATTTCGACGCTGAAGGTTTTTGCTGCTCTGGAAATCACACGGAATGGTCCATTGTAAACAGCTTGCAGGGGCTTGCGCGTCGCATCGTTTCTGACGAACACATGTGTGGAAGTCGCGAGATCCTTGAAGACGAATGCTTTGCGCTGGCCATGATGCTGAGCTGCAGTCGGGCGTACCTTGTCAAAATGCTCTCTGAGCTGGTTTACGAAATCGGCTGCATGTACGTCTTTCGTAGCAGTAAAAAATTCCCCTGGTAGTCGAATGTTTTCGCCGTAGACCATCTCGGCTGAGGTAGCGTTGAGGTCTTCCTTGATGGCTGTGCGAATGCCCAAGAGAACTGCTGGCAGGTGCTCTGTCCATTTGGTGTCTGTGTGGCACTCAATTGCGGCTTTTAGCTGGCGGTGAAATCTTTCTATCATGCCGTTAGCTGCCGGATGGTATGCTGTCGTGTGCATGTGCTGCGATCCCAAAAGGTTGGCTACTTCCTTGAACAGATTGGAGGTGAACTGCCGGCCGCGGTCCGTTGTGATCCGCAGAGGCACTCCAAATCTAGCTATCCAGCTACTGAAGAAGGCTCTGGCCACCGTTTCAGCCGTGATGTCAGGGATTGGTATGGCCTCAGGCCATCGGGAGTAGCGATCGATGCATGTCAGGCATGAAGGCGATGAAGGAAGTGGCCCAACAAGGTCGAGATGCACGTGCTCAAACCTGGAGGAGGGCGTGGAGAAGTTTCCCACTGGTGCTGCTACGTGCCTGGTGATCTTCGAGCGCTGACATGGGATGCACGTCTTGCTCCAAAGGCTGCAGTCCTTGCGTATGGAAGGCCATACAAACCTGGAGGAGACGAGCTGCGTCGTGGCTCGAATTCCGGGGTGAGAGAGGTTGTGGAGGGCGTCGAACACCGGGCGTCGGAACTGCTTCGTGACAAAAGGGCGTAGTGTCCCCGTAGTCGAATCGCAGTAGACGTCCGCATCCTGATCTGGGAAGTAGATCTTCTTCAAGTCTAGCACGGCCTCAGGGTGTAGGAATGTCTTCAGCTCGGCATCCGATTCTTGCGCTTTTTCCAGCGCTTTGTAGTTAATTGGGCTGCCTGGAAACGCTGCTGAACAACCTGCAACAGACACACGTGATAATGTATCCGCGGGAATGTTGTCGCTTCCAGCGACATGACGAATATCCGTCGTGAACTGTCCAATAAAGTCCAGGTGACGGAATTGTCTGGGCGAGGCGCGTTCTGGCTTTTGTTGAAACGCGTATATTAATGGCTTGTGGTCGGTGTAGAGCGTGAACTTTCGGCCTTCTACAAAGTAGCGGAAGCGCTTCACAGCCGAATAAGCTGCCAGTAGCTCCCGATCGTAGGCGCTGTATTTCTTCTGGGCAGCGTTTAGCTTTTTGGAGAAAAACGCTAAGGGCTGCCATGCTCCGTCCACATGCTGTTGTAGCACAGCTCCCATGGCGACATCAGATGCATCAACCATTACTGATGTTGGAGCTGCAGGTGCTGGATGTGCCAGGAGGGTAGCGTTTGCTAGTATTGTTTTGGAGCGTGAGAAAGCTTCTTCCGACTCTGGGTTCCATTGGATTTCCGTTTTTGGCTTTACTTTGGGTCCTTGCAGGTGTTTATTCATCGGAGCCAAGACTTCTGCTGCGTTAGGAAGGAACCTTCTGTAGAAGTTCAGCATTCCTAAGAAACGGCGCAGCTCTTTAATTGTCTTGGGCTTGGGCACTTGCTTAATAGCCTCGATGCGGTCTTCTGGGGGTTTAATTCCTTCTTGTGAAATGGAGTACCCAAGGAAGTTGACGCTGGGCTTGCCAAGGTTGCATTTTGCCGAGTTGATCAGTACTCCATACTCGCTGAGCCTGCTGAAGAGTTGGCTGAGGTGCTCCAGGTGCTGTTCCTCTGATGTGGAAGCTACCAGTAGGTCGTCAATGAATGCGTAGCAAAAGTCGAGTCCTCTGGTAACCTCATCTATAAAACGCTGGAACGTCTGGGCAGCATTCTTTAAACCAAAACTCATAAATGGAAATTCGTACATTCCGAATGGAGTTGTAATTGCTGTCTTGCAGATATCGTCGCTGTGGACTGGGATTTGGTTGAAGGCTCTTACCAGATCGATTGTTGAGAAGATCTTGCAACCAAAAAGATTGTGCGCGAAATCCTCGATGTGTGGCACAGGATAGCAATCAGCCAGAGTTCTCGCGTTTAGCGCTCTATAATCTCCGCAAGGACGCCATCCATTGTCTTTCTTGGGCGCTAGATGAAGGGCTGCAGACCAATTACTTTTGGATGGGCGAGCTATTCCTTGATCGAGCATAAACTGGAACTCTTTCTTAGCTGCATGTAACCTATCCGGTGGGAGTCTTCTAGGCCTGCACGTGACAGGAGGTCCAGCTGACGTAATTATTCGATGTGTAGTGGCATGTTTTATTTTCTTAGGCAGAACTGACGGACGCGCGATGTCCGGGAACTTCGCTAGAAGCTTATGGAAAGCCGAGTCGCCGGAAATTGTTTTTATTTGTGGCGATACACACTCCCGCACTACACCGATTGCTTTCAGCTGCGTTACATTGTCTATTAGGCGCTTGTTTCTAATATCAACAAGTAAACCGAAGTGGCTGAGAAAGTCTGCGCCAATTATCGGCTTGTCGATGTCTGCGACGACAAATTTCCACGAAAATGTTCGCCTCAGCTTAAAATCTAAATTTAACACTATATGTCCATATGTACTAATTACCGAGTTGTTTACCGCGCTAAGTTCGTACTCGGTACGCGCACGCGGTCCTTTTATAAATGTTCTCGGCAATACACACAAATCCGCCCCTGTGTCAATAAGAAAAAGCCATTTAGTTGACATATCCGTTAGAAATAGGCGGCGATTATTAGACAAGGAGTCATGTGCCGCGTTTACGAACTCCCCTGATCGTTTTTTTGGTAGTGGCACGGCTGAGTGCATTTCGTTGCATTGTCTTTAAATCGGCGGTGGTACCAACAGATTCGCGACGAAGATTGCGACCTGGAACGGTACCGTTGTGTGCTGTTGCTTCGCGGCTGTTTTTCCCGGCTCATCCGTGCTACTTGCTGGGATAATTCAGCAATTTGCTTGCACAGTTGATTGATTTTTTCGTCGTCGCCGCGAGAAGCAGTGGATGCCACCTGGAACGTCCTGGGGGTGATTTCGGCAATTTTGTCTGCCAAAGTGGACACGGCTTGGAGGTTGCTGCTTGATTGCGTCATCAGGATAGCTTGCATGCTATCTGGAAGTCGCCCGATCCATAATGTGCGTATGAAGTTCTCTGGTACCTCGCCGTCTGCTAAATTCGTGAGATGCCTCAAAAATTGGGACGGTGTGCGATCGCCTATTTCCTCGTGCTCTAGAAGTTGTTTTATCTTCTGCTCGCGAGAAGTGGATAGGCGCTTAATTAGAGCCTGTTTGAGCGTCTCGTACATGTCTTGACGTGGCGGGTTGGTGAGAATGTCTTCGACTTCTTGCGCGTATTTATTGTCTAGATTAGCACTTACGTAATAATATTTGGTGGTATCTCGCGTAATGTTGTTGAGGGCAAACTGTCCTTCTAGTTGTACGAACCACAGTGCAGGTTTTGTTGGCCAAAATGGAGGTACTCTGATGTTAGTCCTGTCGACTGAACTGGTTGTTGATTCGCTGTTGGTAGTGACAGATATGTTGCCTTCTGTTTCCATCGTGAAATGTCGTAGCGGACTTCACTTAATTTTAATTCACTGTTTACCGATTACCCGGTCGCGAACGCGAGTTTTTAATCGTCTAATTTATGCTGTTTTTGCGTAGTTCGTAGTCGAGAATCACCAATTTAGGATGAATTCGAGGTACATAACACTGAGGACTGATTTGTTTATTTTACGATGTTCTTAGTCCGGGGTCACCAATAAAGTGGATGCGTTAAGGTGTTTGTTAGAAATTACACACACGAATAACTCCACCACTTTTAATATTCTTTATTTACGCAACGGATTACAGACATAAATTAACTGGTTACGGATTTGCTACTATGCTATTACAAGTGTGGATCGAATAGGTCTTTTTAATCAGCTTACATGTGAACGTTTGTGGATCTGACACTTAGCTCCTGAAACATCCCAAAATGAATGCTTCAGTATGTATGAGATTAATATTAAACATGTGGGAATCTGACCCAACATGTGCCAGACGACCAGAGTGGTTGTTGGGCTAAGACCTAGTACGCAATGATCTGTTCAACCCCATCGCTCTGGTTTATATACCCATGTTACATAATTTACACAATATACAAAAAGGATTTTCTATTCTAGTGACAACAATGGTATTGTATCTATTGGGCAAAAGGGTCGACACACTTTCACTAGCGCGCACAAGGGTTGGAGTTTTATGATGCACCCACTGGATATTCACTTTCGATTTTTGAAGCTGCAGTTTTACTGCCGTATTGTTCGTCCACTTTCGCTTCTTATTTAGGAAAGTGTTCGTCAGATTTGAGCATTCCTTTTCGCTTTTGTTTGCAGGAACTCGTGGACGTTTACAGAGTTTCTCTCTTTTGTATTCCGTCGTACAAATCACTTTTTGACATTAGTCGTTTTTACCCCTTTAGCTCGAAAGTTTTCAAATGGCACTTAAGCTAACTGCTCGCACTTCAAGAATTTTTATTGCACGCACTGTTTAATTTTATGGGCGAGTTTCCTTTCTTTGGAATTCTTACGCTAACTGTTGACAACGAGTTATTGCGATTTATGGCTTCACTACACGATATCCAAAGATCCTCTGATTTGCAGTGACTGATGCGGAACCCCCATGGGAAGCAAACGAAGACCGTGGAGACTCGTAGTTTGCTCATTCTGAACACTGGATCTCAACCATGTGACAAAACAATTGCCCTTCAGGCCTTCAAAAATTACAGAACGGCGGTCATCGATACAGGAGACGCACAAAACACCCCAAAAAGCACCACTTCCCACTGTCACGGTCAGTCACGTACTCTAAAAGCGAAACCACGCTATATCAGCACACTCAAAGGCCGCCGACGCGCGCGAAGCGCGCGGCGGATTCCAAAGCCACGCTCTAAGAAGCCCTTGCAATCCCAGCCGGTAACTAATTAACTAACCCAAGCCAACGCTGTTCCCGCCAGACGCGCTGCAGGACGCAGTGTGCAGGGGAATGAGTTTTTCGCGTAGCCTGACCACCTGCAACCAATCACGAAGCAGACAAGGCCTCGCCGGTAAACTAGCCCAACAAATCTTCTACAAAAAGGCTGTGAGCTAAATCTAAGCCAAGAAAGTAATTATGAACGAAGATACCAAAACGGGCGCCTTACAGAAAATTAAAATTATGAACCGCTAGTTGCCTGAACACAATTTGATGAACTATTAAACGTAAAAATATGACTGAAAAAACTATATACGAGCGAAGTCGTAGTCTTTGAACAGAAATACTTCAAAAGTCGCACATTTGTAGAATTTAAAAAATGTCCTGACAAGGTGTTTGTTTGGTCGCTGACACCAAATACTTCTTTATAAAAATACCTCTTTGAAATAGCTTTACGCTGTATTTTTGGTCGCCGGATCGGGTATCATATACAGCCCCCCAGATAAGCATATAAAATAATTCTGCATCCATTTGAAACGGCAACAATCCGCCTTTGGAGAAGTCCCGACATACACATAGATTTGCTTATCTTGGACTTTTACAAGGCAAAGGTTAAGCATATTGCGGCATTCCGCGTGCCGTTAAAGATGTCTCCGTGGACCGTCTGGTACCGGTATTGCCTGATTCATTTTCGAAGAGAACGCCAACTATGGTATTTTTCTAAATTTAGCAATATTAGTTTGTTACTAAATGTAAACCAGCGCAGCTGTTCGCTCCTATCGTATTTAATTTCAGAATCGCTCGTTCCGAACTACAGCGTTCAGCGCTAGCCGAATCTTTAGTAGTGATCGTTTCTAAGGCTACCAAGTACACCAAACAAATCCATGTCTGGCTGAAGATTTCTCAGGTGCAGCTTTGCATCAAGCCGACCTGAATGTATTTTATTTATCGTTTTCAATAAGTACATACATTGCACAAAGCAATTTTAGTTTAATACTTGGAATGTAGTACAAAAACCAATAAAGCCTTTATTTTTAATCCGTTCTCTATCTATACATTTGAGTATGAACAGAACCCTGAAGTTATGACTACTCTTATGACAAAATTAAATAAATGAGCAGAAAGTAATTATCCCCAGAAAAAAAACGCAGACGGCCACCAAGCAGCTGAAGGGGGATGTTCACGATTAAACGACTGCGAGAGGACTTTAAAACGAAAACTGACTAGATAAAGAAGATGGAAATCAGAATATATACAAAGGCTATCCAAAAAACAACCTTCGATGAGCTGGTAACAGAAACAAGGGCGAAAAGAAATTGACTTCTCGACATAATCATCACCCCAATTGAGTTGCCGTAGCAGAGTACCCACTGTACATTCAACCAACTCAACTATTAACCACGCACTTTGTTGTTTCATTCCCAACTACAGTTTCAGCTGTGTGAACGGATAACAATCACTCGGTGAGGCAGCTGGCGTTATAGGGCGGGTGGTCAAAGAAATCCTATTAACATTTCTGAAGCAGGGCTGTGAATACAGCTGCGTGTGATCGAGAGTTGTCGGGTCAAAAAATAGAACCTGGTGTTAACATGCATCGCTTTTTATTCTGTAATCGCCCTTCTAAACTTTTAAAGAGCTTCGCAATGTGTTTCCGAGGTTATGATCGCTCCAATATTTATAAACTCTATTAGCAACGCTCACTTGGGTTCCCATTTCATAAGTATTATGTCTCCAATTTGATCAGGTAGTGCGCATGCATCCATTATTGGGATTGTTCTTCTGTCTCAACGCTAACAAATTGAATCAATATATCATTTCCTGCCACAATTTTGCCCAGAAAGTTGTCCCTATCCTTACAGTAACGCTGGAGAAATGTTTAAGCAGGTCACGTTTGCTACATTTTGAATATGATAACCTCACCACACAAGGTTTGTGATAGCCTCGAGTGTCAGTCGGAATTGCATAAAAAACTGATCGTTTCATTAAATTTGAAAGAAGGTTTGTGAACTGACGGCGCTCTCGAACCTCTTTATGGACTTCTTCGATAAGATCATCAGTTACTACAGATTAGTTAGTCCGTCTGGAAATTTCGGACACCATTGGTTCACACGACCATCACTGATCAAGTATTGGTCATACACTCTGCATATCCTGGGATAGTCCAGTCAAATTAGATATTTACTTGAGAAAAATACCTGAAAAGTGAAAATGTATTTTTATAGAAAAAAATCCGTATAATTTAATGAACTACAAAGTAACAGCTGAATCAGTGGAGAAGTGATTCAAAATGGCGGTCAAAGTAATAAAAAAACGGTTGTTTGCATACAAAAATGTAAAAACGCACTTTAATAATTTTAAAAAAATATGCGCTTATGTAGCTTAAAAAAAGATAAAACAATCTTTCGATGGTCAAAATCGATTAATTAGAAAAAAGTTATCGCCAAAAAAACGATTAAAATGGCCGATTCTTTAATTGTTCGTAACTTCAAAAACAAAACTTATATAACGTGGAAGTTTTCAAAAAACGTAGTACTCGATGAGCAGAAAACACACGTTTTTAAAATTTGCAAAAATGTTGATTATTTTTTGCATAAATAAGTTTTTTCGAAAAAATAAGTTTTCACAGAAATTGATTTACTCAGGTTGCAGAAGTCATACAACAATCAGCATAGGCTTATTTGTTTTAATAAGTTATACTACCACACAGTATGAGCGCGATTTTTTTGCACTTGCAAATATGTGCAAATTCAATGTAAAGAGCGACCTTTTTTACGAGGACAACATGTTGAATACTTTGGTCAATTTTAATTCTAACGAAATTACATCAGTACCATTCGATAGCTGTCAACTTTCTACGAATTTAAATGCGCTTTTGTTTATTTTAAGAACAAAATACACTTAACTTCAGATTAGCGGTCTTTATAGGACTGGCTGTCAGTAATTATATATCACAGTCCCAGTGTGTCAAAGAATACTTGGTTGGTCTTTTGTCAGCCTATGTCTGGGTGGGCAATAAACTGCAGTAATATTTATATAATATTATACACAAGGGTTTGTACTTTTATAGATGTTTATATTATGTAAAAATTTCTTGTAAATAATTTGTTTAAATATTTATTCTAATCCTATTGTTAATAAGATAGTTATTTATGCAACAAGTGCATAAACCACATTTAGCACGAGTTTGTATACAATATTTTTTCTACGACCTTAAATTTTTTGTTATTAAATCATAAATGTCGATTGAACATAGGTTTGCATTTATGACAGTTATAATTTATGTCATAATAAAGAGATGGCTTTGATGCGTAGGTGAATGTTTGTGGAGCTAGTACTGTCAAAGTATGTTAACAAAGGTAGCTATAATAGCACACAAGAAGTAACTAGATTAACTTTACAACCTCACTTCCAGTTCAAAATTGTAGTTTTATAACCTCACTTCAATTTATAACACATGTGCTGAAAGTAAACAGCTGATCTCTTTAGACACGCTAAATTATAGAACGTTAATTTTAGTGAAAAAAGCTATCGCTAAAAGTAGGCCTTTTAGCACTAGCTTGTTTCACTAAAAGTGACGTTTTATAATTTAGCGTGTTTAAAGAGATCAGCAGTTTACTTTTAGCGCATGTGTGGTATAAAGTGAAGTGAGGTTATAAACCACAATTTCGAATTGGAAGTGAAGTTGTAAAGTTATTCTAGTTAAATACTTCTTGCATTAGAGGTAAAGTGTTTTTTAAACAATTGTTACGGTATCAAACGGTTCTTACGACGCCTGCCGATGGGCAGGCACCGATCGCTAGACGAATCCGAGAAATGTGGCGCGCTCACCCTGCGAAATCGATAAAACAGGCTAAAGGCCCCAGCTGAAATGCGCTCAGGGAGATGGGCGGTGTTAACACCGATACGCCGCAGGGGGAGCATCACTTAATACGTGTTGAAGGTTATCAAAGAATGGGCGCCACCAGCTCTGACTCGGGATCTCCACGTTCTGCCGGAACTGGACGGCGGAACGGGGCGGGGTTACAATCAAGTATTACTTCGAGTAGCACCTGAATAGCTATTTCGAGAAAATACGCGAATAACTATTTCCAGAAAATACGCGAATAACTGTCGAGAAAATACGCGAATAACTATTTCGAGAAAATGAGCGATTAACTATTTCGAAAAAATCCGCGAATAACTATTTCGAGAAAATACGCGAATAACTGTGTCGATAAAATACGTGAATAACTATGTCGAGGAAATCGCCGTACAATGCCAGCCGCAACCACCTACCTGGAAGGCCTACCCTCCGCGTCTGGTCTTCGCCTCACAGCTGAAGTGGCACAGCTACACAGTCGCCCTGTAATATATATACACCAACACAATAGTGTCAAGAAGAAACAAAACGGCGATAATATTAATACGTCTATTGGATCCCTGGGATTGATCTAAATACATACAGATATACACAGGTTACAAAACATCATGGTTTTAAAAGGAACTTAATGGTTAAGCCCAGCTGGGGAAAAGCGCTTAATGCCTAAGGGGTTGGCGAGTCGGGTACCTCATCCAGGCCAGGTGTAATGGGTAACCGTGGGCTTAAACCCAACGGCCGGTTGCCGTTACGCGTGCAAACAAAACCTGAATTCGGGACCGAAACCTCTGAACAACCTGTACTAGGTCGTGATAAAATTGCCTGGTTGCACAAACCAACGATAGTTAATATTAAATTTAGACGCTAACAGCGCGCGAGCTGACGCACACCACTGAATTTTCCAGTAGAGTGTACTTTCACTGCACTCTTTCACACAAAGTGTTTCGCCCACAACGTGCGATTATGATTCGAGACGGCGTGGGCACGCTACAGTAAGTCTCACCACGGAGTTACTTCGCTCTGGCACCGCACTGCAGCAATTTGTATGCGAGAAGCGGTACTCACAAAATTAGTTGAACAAAGCAAGCGTCAGTACGCACAAATGCTATTTTTACAAGGAGTGTACCACGCTCTGGCTTCGCATTGCAGCAATTTGTATGCGAGAAGCCGTACTCACAAAATTAGTTGAATAAAGCAAGCGTCGGTACGCACAAATGCTATTTTTACAAGGAGTGTACCACGCTCTGGCTTCGCATTGCAGCAATTTGTATGCGAGAAGCGGTACTCACAAAATTAGTTGAACAAAGCAAGCGTCAGTATGCACAAATGTTATTTTTCAAGCGTAACCTGGCTAGCTCTGCCATCTTGCAGATGGGGAAACTTCCCTGGCAGAAAATGGTATGCGGGACTTGGCATTGCGGCGAAGCTCAAACGATGCGGAAGGCGAAAATGACTGGCTTACTCACGAGTCCCCTTGTCGGGAGAAGTCTGCGACGACCTACCTAGGTTATGCAGAAGTTGAGGACATCACCGCTGCAATAAATGGACACAGCGATTATTATTCCGCACGCCTACTCAAAGAACTGCGGTTATTAAGCTAATAAATCGGCATGTTGCTGTATTCCTGCGACGACTCGTTGCACCGAGAGCACCAACCGTTTCACACGTGTAGACTGTTTAGCAAGCCCCTGCCGAATGCCGCGATAATCGCGTGCGTCCGGTGCCCCTGAGCTTCATGGGAAAAACGCTCCAGCCAATTCTAACACAGAATTTCCTAGACACGCGACTTTTGGCGCGAGAATGGTCACTACTCCTCCTTGTCGCACTAGCAACGTAATTTCTAGAAGGTTCGAAATATTGCGAGCGTTTACACACGGCTATCAAAGATCCAACAAAGGGGTGCCCCAGATGACGAGAAATACTGCGCTTGGAGGCCAGGGAGGTCCAAAATCATTATTATGGAATTATGCGATGAAGCCAAATAAGTAACTGAAAGGGTTTAACACACGGGCATGCTGCCCTAAAGCCTAAGTGGCTAATTAAATTACGGTAGGGTGCCAAAATGACCTGACACAATTAAAGCGTTATGTAATGAATACAGTCAGATGTGTAGTATTAATAATTACCTTTGATAACTGACTTTGACAGTACTGGCTTCCCAAACATTCACCTGCGCGTCATGCCTATTGTTTATTATTATAACTGTCGTAGATACAAACCTTTGTTAAATCGACATTTATGGATTAATAACATAGATTTAAGGTCGTATAAAAAATATTGTATGCAACTCGTGCTAAAAGTGGTTTAAACTTCAACTTTTAGCACTTGTTGCATAAATAGCTATTATGTTTAATGATAGTTTAGAAATGAAATAATTAGTTGCTGTAATTATTCTTTGAATTAATATTATGATTCTTATAATAATTACTAGAATCACTCACTATAAACATTTAAAAAGGGAAGGATATTCTGAGTACATTGTGCAGACCGAGTAAACGCCGAGTGGAGCGGCCTACTACGAGTGTCTCCCCACTACGAACGCTACTCGCCACAGCACCGTTCTGAACGAAACATGCATTTTGTGGCGCTTAATGTAAACCGGTGCGCAATAAATAATACATTGTCAATAATTGCGAAATAATTTTTATATTATACTAGAAATCTTCAGCTAAAGTGTGTGCAAATTTCAGCCGTTAATATTAATAAATGAATGTGCAGCGATTTTTTGAAAAAAAACGTACCTCGGCTTCTACGGGTCGTACGGTATTTTTTTTTAAATTCGGAGAAAATTGTCAGCTATCGAATGGTGCTTATGTAATTTCAGTACAATTAAAATTGACAAAAATATTCCACATTCTGTGAGTTTAAAAAAAGGTCACTCTTAAAATTTAATTTTCTCATATTTGCAAGTGCAAAATACTTCGCGCTTATATTGTGGGTAGTAGTATAACTCTTAAGGAACAAAATAAGCCTACGCTGATTGTTGCAGGACTTCTGCAACGTGAGTAAATCAATTTAGCGAAAACGTATTTTTTTAGAGAACATTGATTTATGCAAAATATAATCAACGATTTTGACCAGCGGAAGCTTGTTTTATTTGTTCTTTTAAGCTACATAATAGTTTTTTTTTAATTTTTAAATTGTTTTTGTGCATTTTTGTATGCAAAATCCCGTTTTTTCATTACTTTGACCGCCATTTAAATCTCTTCTGAACTAATTCATGTGTTACTTTGTAGTTCATTGAATTCTACGGATTTTTTCTATAGAAATACGTTTTCACTTTTTAGATAGTATTTTTGTCAAAAAACGAGGTATTTTCGACAATTTGACTGGACTAGGATGAATTTCAGCTGCACTGTGCCGTCCAGCTTGCAAAAATATGATGGCAGCGCGAAACCCATATTTAGCGTGGACGTTGATAATTGCAGCCATGTTTCTTTGCTCACTGTGAAAACAGTACCAATCCCAATAGCTGACCAAGGGCTGAGAGGTTGGTAAATAGGTTATTAATCGCAATTGCGCATGAGCTAAGTTGTGACTGCAACTGACTTGTTTACTAGCCCACCGGAGGGCGATTTTTGGATAGCCTTCGTATATATAAAACTGATCAATATGCTCAATGTAAGATTTTGCTGTCTTGACCAATAAATCTAATCTCTTTCGGGTTAAATAAACCAAATTGATTTTTAGCCATTACTACTAACGTATTCTGCTAACTACCATATTAGTAAATAAATTTTGAATAATAATGAAGTTGCATGCGAACGGAAAACTGAATTTCTCATTATACACTTACAAAATTCTATAATATGGCAGACAACTTTTCCGCATCAAAACACTTTCCGACGAAGACGATAAACCTATTTGTAAGTATGTAAATCAGCGAGCATGCATTTTTACAAATGATAATGCGCACAACATAAACGCGAACTGGCTCAACAGCTATGTTGATCCACACTTTTACATACCGAAACATATTTATTTATTTCTTAATATTTTCAGCTCAAACAGAAAGTCTAATGGGTTAACTAAAAGTTATCCTAGATGTAGAACTGAAAACCAACTAAAACTCTAAATGAAACCTCTAATCAGTAAGTAACAGTAATTGGGACGAAACGGACAGTTTATTTAATTATAACAGTATTAAACAATTTTAATAGCGACTAGTTCTCAAAAACTAACGACAGCAATAACCTGCAAAAAGCTGCTACACATTTCCTGTAATTATTCTGTGATAGTGGAAAAGTAGCTACAAATTAAATTCTTTGGCAAGAAATGGCTTTCGCAACACACAGGAATTTTAATTTGATTTCCAATTAAGTGGGAGTTCTACGTTCGAGTAAAAATATAAGGGAAAGCCAGGCATTATCTGTTTTTGTCATGCTTGTCAAGGGGATGTGGCGAATACCGACAGTTCCGAATTCATAAATCTCTACCTTATTTTCTGTCTGCATTTCTCTCGGCCAATTTATATGTGAATAAATTTTATTGCGAAGATTCGTCTGTTGTTAGAAGAGTTTGGGTGGGAATAAAAGGATTTAGACTTCAGGCGGGATAAC
Source organism: Agriotes lineatus (assembly GCA_940337035.1). Lineage (NCBI taxonomy): Eukaryota > Metazoa > Arthropoda > Insecta > Coleoptera > Elateridae > Agriotes > Agriotes lineatus. The sequence continues at coordinate 31,336,074 of OW679194.1, read as the reverse complement.
AAAAATTTGAATAATCTTTCTGCAATAAGTGTTTGTACTTCTTTTCCATCCCGAAGCAAGTTCAATTCTGCATTCCCGTCGGTTCGAGGATAACAAGTGTAGCCGTTTCCATCGTATGCACTTGAGACACAGATAAATAAAACAGAACATGAACTTACATACTATTCCATGAATTTTTGAAATTCTTGGTGGTGATTGTGTTTCTATTTACTGCAATACATATTTAGTAGTACGTAGTAGGTATATAATTACCAGCATTCTCCTGGGACATTCAGTTATGTTAACTGAACTGATTTTTGAGAAATAATAAGATTGTTTAAGGTTTCTGTCCAGGTTCCTAAATTTCCAGTGTGTTGATACATAAATACAATTTGGAGATAAACAGGCATTGCTACTAGTTTAGAATTATTTAGTAGGTATGTGTTATCACTTCAAGGGATAATGGCTGAAGCGAATTACTTTAATCTCAAAAATTTTATTAATACAATTTCTAACTGAAGCTTCAATTACAACGACTATACGAACTTCTGGGAAAATATTTTAGTGCTTATGTTTTTCTCTATAACAAGTCAAATGAGTTAATTAAACATTTGTTGGTTGAAAACTATTTTAGTGAAAATAGTGGCTCCAAAAAATAGTATAAATCCTACGTATAATGAACGTGCGCTTTATTTAGTATAATTATTTTGATATCAGTTTTAAAATGTATATTTGTGTAGCTACATAAAATTGCTAATATAAACATATAAAGTTTACATTTTATATTTTTATAATATCCCGCCCTTAATGTTATTCGTTAAATATAAATATTAATTAACTAGCTCGGTGCAACAAGAATAACTTAATCAGGGTTGGGTTCTTACACATGGGTAATATAAAAAATTGTTTCAATTGGCATTAGATCACATGCAAAATTGGTTATAGGATATACCTGCACTAATGTTGTGTACACTTTGAAATATCCTCAATTATATTTTTACTATTGAACAAAGCAAGCAAATACAAAGTGTTTATTCAGGTAAGTATTTTTTTCGTGTACTTCATTTACATGTAGTATAGGAATATTGGTTTTAGATATCCTATATTGCTTGTCGATTTTTACCACACCAATACAGCATTAGCCATCCTGATTGGTAAAGACACTTCCAACTGCACCTTTTAGGACATGCAGCCAATAATCAAGTGTAGTATACAGCTGGGACAACAAAATCTTCGGTACCACGACGGCTATACAAACGGCCTCCTCCAATGTAGCAGGGCTCTGCAGTTTGATCAACCACTGCAGCAAAACTTATCCCGTACATCATTTGTCGCCCGATGGCACTGCAGACGTTCTCTCCGTTGGCTCTTCTTAATTAAACTCCATTCAAATCAGTAACAGGTTTATTACTTTGTTTCCGCTATGAAACCAGCTATCAACAATTTTCTTTGTTGGAGCCACACTTTTTCCAGCTTGTTACTTTTTACTTATTAATTACCTATCAACTGAAATTTTATATATGTATATATCCTCTTATTACTGGGTGCCATTTTAAAACGTGTTACAACTTGACAGCTAATTAAAACACATTTTACTGGTTTTCCTTAGTTCACACTTCCATTGGAGGTACCTTGTTTCTTCTTTATTATATTTAATTACACATTGTTTATATCACTCTTGTGTAAATTTCATTGTGCTCATCTACATGTCTTCTGATCATCCTTACCTTCTTTAAACAACTTGTAATTCCACATTAATTTTAATAATTCTTATTAATTATTAAGCATTACTTTTAAAGTCATTTCACAGTCAATTTTTACATAACCATCTTGCGTTAGCATATTAAACGTGACATTATATTGAATTGATCTAAAAGCAACCGATGAACGTTAACATTTCTATTCAGTTACTAGTTCTTCAAATGCTACCTGCTCCGAATTAAAGTCAAACATTTTGATCAAAAATACATTTAATTCTCACCTTGACACACCATTAATCGCATTATTAAAGGGCTTCTTTATTTTCTTTAATAATGATATTTTTTACTATTAAACCAATACAAATAAATGAACCTGCCATTTGATAGCCTGTTACAGGTGAAAATGCGTTTATGGCTCTTGCAGCTTTTAAACTGATAAAGGCTTACGAAAATCCCATCCGTAGATACATAGAATAAATGTTTATTATTGTTTAGCCACCATCGCGATGCTAATTCGTTAGCCAAAAATGTACTGGAAAGATTCCATAGTGGACAGATTTTCTTTGAAGTAAGTTATCTCATTTTTCTAAAAAGGCATACTTAATTAGGCTTAACGAGAAATGAGACTAAAATCTAATACGGTTATATTCAACACACCAACTTTCGATTTATGCTTCATATGATTCACATACAAAAGCCAGGCCCGTAGCACACTAGTAGAACGAATGACGCCCGAGTGCAGACTAAGGAAGGTAGTATTGAAGGCATGACGGCAATTCAGCCACGGTTCAAAGTAACGATTAGCACTTCCAGCCAGACATATGCTCAAAATATAAGCTCACAAATAAATTAGCCGAGAGAAATGCAGACAGAAAATAAGGTAGAGATTTATGAATTCGGAACTGTCGGTATCCGCCACATCCCCTTGACAAGCATGACAAAAACAGATAATGCCTGGCTTTCCCTTATATTTTTACTCGAACGTAGAACTCCCACTTAATTGGAAATCAAATTAAAATTCCTGTGTGTTGCGAAAGCCATTTTTTGCCAAAGAATTTAATTTGTCGCTACTTTTCCACTATCACAGAATAATTACAGGAAATGTGTAGAAGCTTTTTGCAGGTTATTGTTGTTGTTAGTTTTTGAGAACTAGTCGCTATTAAAATTGTTTAATTACTGTTATAATTAAATAAACTGTTCGTTTCGTCCCAATTACTGTTACTTACTGATTAGAGGTTTCATTTAGAGTTTTAATTGGTTTTCAGTCCTACATATAGGATAACTTTTAGTTAACGCATTAGACTTTTTGTTTGAGCCGAAAATATTAAGAAATATATAAATATTTTTCGGTATGTAAAAGTGTGGATCAACATAGCTGTTGAGCCAGTTCGCTTTTATGTTGTGCGCATTACCATTTGTAAAAATGCATGGTCGCTAATTTACATACTTACAAATAGGTTTATCGTCTTCGTCGGAAAGTGTTTTGATGCGGAAAAGTTGTCTGAAATATTATAGAATGTTGTAAGTGTATAACGAGAAATTCAGTTTTCCGTTCGCATGCAACTTCATTGTTATTCAAAATTTATTTACTAACATGGTAGTTAGCAGAATACGTTAGTAGTAATGGCTAAAAATCAATTTGGTTTATTTGACCCGAAAGAGGTTAGATTTATTGGTCAAGACAGCAAAATCTTACATTGAGCATATTTATCAGTTTTATATACCGGGTGTCCATTCTCAAAGTCGAACATAGGCAATCAACATTAGTGCATTCCCTCGTTCTTCATTGAAATAATTAATTTTTCTGTAGATAATTTTAACAAACGTTGCCAGAAAATACCTGATCTAAGCCAAATAATTACCATTTTTTTTTTGACAAATGCTATCGAACTTGAAAAGCAAGGCATGACATATTAAAAAATTTAAATTAATATTATAAAATAAAAATCGCATCTTGAATATTATTAGTGGTATCGTTTGATGCATAATAATTTTATCTTTCCATTGATACTATTACCTTCCCTGTAAGTTGAATTGGCGAGCAGGAATCGGCAAAAACGTTCAATACAATGTTAATCGCCTATGTTCGACTTTGAGAACGGACACGCTTACCTCTGTATTTTCTAAGGTGTATGAGTATTGTTATTTGGAAAGGCTTTTGTATTTTTTGGAGAGCAATAACATCTTGTCTCAAAATCAATACGGTTTTCGTGTGAATAGATCTACTGTTGCTGCGGTATATTCCTTTTATAATATTCTAACTAACCTTATCGAACAAAATGAATGTCCTGTTGGGATCTTTTGTGATCTTAGTAGGGCATTTGACTGTGTTGATATTGAGAAGCTTATATGTAAAATTAATTATTATGGCGTAGAGGGCACCGCACTTACCTGGATAAGCTCTTTTCTTAACAACCGCAAACAATATGTGTCTGTTCGAAATATTGACAACAGCGTTAATTCTACTGTAACTTCAAATTACGTTAATATATGTATAGGTGTACCCCAAGGCTCCATTTTGGGGCCAATTCTATTTCTTTTATACATCAATGATCTGGATAAAGTAACAGATGATGCTTTATTTGCCCTGTACGCGGACAATGCTTCTATTATCGTGTCTAAATCGAAACATGAATTGTTGGAAACTAAATGCAATAACTTCATGGATGTTCTCTATAGCTGGTTCTGTAACAACTCGCTATTTCTTAATGCAGGAAAAAAAATTTGAGATTTCATAATAGGCAAAAATATTGTAGAAATCTGGATATTCAGATAAATGGCCGTTCAATTACAAACACAGACTATATCAAATTTTTAGCGATGCACGTTGACAAATGTTTAACGTGGAGGCCTCACTGTGAACATTTAGTTTCCAAACTACGTTCTATTCTATACTTATTTAAAAATTTGCGCACGGTCCTAACAGATGGACAGCTAATTAATGTTTACCATGCTCATGTAGGTAGCCGTCTTAGATATGGTATTTGTGTTTGGGGTTGGTCCACACAAGTTAACCAGATATTTATACTACAGAAGCGTTTTGTTAGATGTATCGCCAAAATTAGTTCTAGTACCAGTTGCGTAGATTACTTTAAAAAATATAGCATTCTGACTGTAGCTGCATTATATATTTATGAATTGTGTGTATATGCCTATAATAATCAAAAGAACTTTGTAAAAAATTCTACTGTTCACAATTTTGATACTCGTATAAAAAATAATTACCATGTACCTTTTAATAAGTACGTAGTAGGATGTAAGTCTCCACAGAATGCAGCAGTTAAAGCGTACAATTTGTTACCTGGGGACATTAAAAACTGCGCCAGCTCCCAAGAATTCAAAAAGAAACTGAAATCGTTTTTAAATATGAAATGTTATTATTCGGTCAACGACTACATGATATAATTATGTATGTACTTTCTTGTAAATATAAGTTATTATTTTGTGACAATTCCTATACATGTAATGTCTTATGGAAGTAAATAAATATCATATCATATTATATCATATCATAGGAAGGATATCCAAAAATCCGGTGGGCTAGTAAACAAGTCAGTTGCAGTCACAACTTAGATCATGCGCAATTGCGATTAATAACCCATTGACCAACATCTCAGCCCTTGGTCAGCTATTGGGATGGGTACTGTTTTCACAGTGAGCAAAGAAACATGGCTGCAATTATCAACGTCCACGCCAAATATTTACATTTTTGCAAGGTGAACGGCACAGTGCAGCTGAAATTCATCCTGGTCCAGTCAAATTGTCGAAAATTCCTCGTTTTTTTTGACAAAAATACTACCTAAAAAGTGAAAAAGTATTTTTATAGAAAAAAATCAGTAGAATTCAATTAACTACAAAGTAACAGCTGAATCAGTGGAGAAGTGATTTAAAATGGCGGTCAAAGTAATGAAAAAACGGTATCTTGCATACAAAAATGCACAAAAGCAATTTAAAAATTTAAAAAATATATATATTATGTAGCTTAAAAGAACAAATAAAACAAGCTTCAGCTGGTCAAAATCGATTAATTAGGAAAAAAGTTATCACCAAAAAACCACTTAAAATGGCCGATTTTTCAATTGTACCAAACTTTAGTCCCGCGGCTCGTTCTAGCCGGTAGCCAGTAGCAGCTTCCGCAAATTTCGGGGCGACGTATACGACGTATGTTATTTAATAGATGATTCTTTTTCAATAAAAATACAAATAAATGGAACTTCTTAATTAAATATAGACTTCACTAACACGCCACTGTGTGTTAACAAAAGTACTAACGCTGCATGGTATAAATGCTTTAGCATAAAAATATTTAGTACTAGCAGACCCGGCAAACGTTGTTTTGAATTATGACATGTTGGGGAAAACTCTTCAAACCATTAAGCACAGAATCATCAAAGTATGACTGCAAATAGAAAGTCGTACAGTGTATAGAAAAACACACTTTCGATATTTTCCAATTTTCCGGTTTTACCTTTGGATTTTTCCGAATCTTCTTTTTTGTAAACCACCTCAGGAGTAAGACGAATAAAACAAAAAAAAAAAATATCCAAATCGTTCAAGTCGTTCTCGAGTTTTTGCGTTACTAACACACGGCGATTGATTTATACCTATATATGTTACAGGAAATGTATGAAACCTAGGAATTGTGTACAATTCCTAGGAAATGTATATAATGCCGAGCCAATTTAGGAAATGTGTAAAATAATTAGTCAAAGGTTTTTTAATACCCTACTTCAGCAAATGCGTCCCGGCTGCCTTAAATAGATCCTTTTTTCGTTGGCACCTCTTACGCTGTAAAGAAGAAAGAGCATTTATGCTGTATCTGTTGGATTCTCGTCAAGACTAAAGTCTGAACTATGTGCAAATTGTTACTTTCCTGTATCTCAGTTAAAACAAAAATAGAACGAAACGCTTGGTTATCAAATTAAGTCAATTATCAAATTTTAAAAAAACATTCTGTGGGAGGGATTTGATCTACATCATCTGCGGATGCAATTGTAACTGCGTCGATAGGTTGTACCGCGCTATGCAGGATGGGTGGAATGTGTTCGAAGCGGGGCTGTTTTTAAGAGAACGGTGTTATTGTTGAAACGTTTTGATTTTTTGCGACCTTATCTTGTAACTGTTTGGTTCTATTTTCGTCAAGTGTAAAGCCTGACCTGTGTGCAAATTATTAGCTTCATACTCGTATATTTCCCACTTAACTCAAAAATAAATAAAACATATTTTTTTAAGATACTCACACTGTATATTATTATGAAATATATAGTATAAATTTTACGTATTGAATAAGAATAGTGCTGCCTATGCACGATCTTAAGTTTATTCAAAGTACACATATTTTAATACAAAATTGAATGATTTTGTGCCCTTATATTATTTTAACTATATGCAATAATATTATTCTGCTGCTACGGTGAACATAAATACTCTGTCTTAGGGGTGTTCGTAAAATTAGAAATACTGGGTACTGCAAACTAATTTTTAGTAGCTCCATTTTAACGCGGATTGTATTTGTGAACGCACCAAAATTAAATCTGAAATAGCTAACCTCAAACCTTGACATGAAACACAAAGCGGTGTGCACTCGTATACATCGCAATAATTAATTTAAATCAATGCCAAAATCAGCAAAACACCTCAGGTAAGCATTAGTTATTCTTGAATAACAACAGTACTAACGGCTTTTGTTCTAGTGTGACGTACAACTGACGCCAACATCAATTGTTTTAGCTTGCAAACGAATGGGCAATTTTCCCTTCAATTCCTACAATTTCTAATGGCGCCTCGCCGACTTCTGCATTCTGTGATATACTGAATAATCGGGAACTGTAGAAATGCCTAGCCAAACTCCAATCATGCAAGCTCCAGCAAAATAAAAAGGCTCTGAACCATGAATATTGCGCCAAATACCTGGCCGCACCTCTCAGAGGACGCCAACGCGTGTTCTTAGCTGCTAAAGGCCTGGTGACCCGAATCTCTGCCTGAAGTTTGCGTAGAGGACTCCTCTAGATGTTGAAGGCACCAAACTTGGCTCCAAATAGCTGATGCAGGGGGTATCGACTCTCTAACGAAGTCCCAACCTGGACCGCACCTGCCTGGATTTTATCGACGAAGAATCAGCACAAATTACACCACTTGAGGACTGGCAAAGTGGTTCCAATTGTGCCCAACACTTTTTTCGATAAATGAAACCAACACTTGCACTAAATGAATGCGTTTTTATTAACAAAAGTTTAACTTTTCTGGGGGTTAACTTAGAGCAATGTTAACAGCTTGGGCAATTTCAAAGCTCTCTTCTGTGGTTGTTAAACAAAAGAAAGTCTGGTATCTTAGCAACATATCACCACAATTGCTTTAAAGGAATTAAGGTTTGACATTTGAAATTAACTTATAGAATAAGGTTTTGATAACATATTTAATTCTAACAGGCTAAATAAATGCTTTTCTTAGGTTATAATGCAGTACACTCTATACTCTGCTTTTTCACTGTGTTTCTAACCGCACTGTTATGTTCTATAGTTTATTATTCACTTAATAATGTCCTTCATTCTATTTATTTGCTATTTGTAGGTTGCTCTTTTGCAACATTTCTTGTCGGTTGCTTCTTACAACGTTTCTAACCCTCGTACTGCATTGCTATGCTCTTCAGTTACTTTGTCATTCCGCTCCTAGGTTTCTAACCACTATACTGCTCTTAACTTTGTACATGTGCAATTTCGTACAATAACAAACATAATACTGCAAACGTTGATGCTACCACCGTCAGATACAATCCAACGGCATTCGTACTTTCCTAGGAAATGTATGTATTTCCTAGGCATTGTATGGAATTCCTAAATGGTACTAGGAAATGTATGAAAATCAACATTATACTGTAGAATTTGTGAATGAATGAAAAATAAAATACAGATGAATTGAAGTTTTCCTTAGCAGTGAGACGATTTTTCAGTGCTAGTAACCTAACCTAACCTAACTTAACCTAACCTACTGACATAACATCCCGAATTTAACACATTTCCGATTCTAGTTTAGGAAATGTACACAATTCCTAGGAAATGTGTATAATAAAATTTATTTCACACATTTCCTGACGATTTTAGGCATTATATACATTTCCTAGGAATTCTACATAATGACGGATTACATACATTTCCGGTAACATATATACCTTCTAACTGTCTGAAAATGATTTCCTATGCTGAAATTCATTCTGGCAGTCTTATTGAGTTGTGTGCGTGTTTGTTTTCATAATTTTTGATACGGTTGGAACTTCAGTTTTCGAAAATGTTTAAATTGTAGTCTGCAGGATAGAATAGTTTTTCTGGTATCCTTCTGGGAATTTAAGGTTTTAACCTTACTTGCAATGCCGTAAGATACATTTTTGAGACTTCTTTTGATATATGCATAAATGCACAGCGACGCCTATAATTGGCCTAACGGCTGTTGGCTGAGTGCAAAATAAATAAATAAATAAAAATATCCTTAAAAAGCGTAGTTATATCGAAAAGCGTCAGGAATCAGTACAGGATTTGCGTAATGACTTTTGGCGCTATTTTTCAAAGTAAATCCATTTTTTAGCCACAGAACAGCACGGCTTATCGCTCTACTTTTACGTGTTTTGACGTTGTATTAAAGTTATTGTAAGCAATTTAACGTAACCCTCAATAATCTTCGATGGTTTTTAAATAACGAGCTGCTCTTGGTATTTTTGTCTGTTCGCACATCGTATGTTTGGAAAAAACCCTCACACTTGATAGCAACTTATCTACTCTGGCCCATCTGCTACTTTTCCAATCTTTTGACACCCGTGATAAGGAGTGTTAAAGGTCAACATTTTGTTATCGTAATCGTTACTTACGCTTGGTTATTAATCTATTTATTTTATTTCACACATATTTCCAATATTTAATTCATACATTAGCAGTATTAGCCACATGAGCTTAAAATTGTGTGTGGCTTAAGATAAGAATAGTAAGATTAATATTTATAAAAATAAAATAAAAAAGCAAATATCAAAATTTTAGAAATATTCGAGTAAAGGTAACCAAGATTATTACCTTCATGTCCATAATAGTGCGTAATCACTATGATTTCTGTCAGTTTAATAATTCAATCGCTTGTTCATAATTTTAACGTGATTATTAAAGGTGCTTCAGCAACTGAATTATTTATTTATTTATTTATTTATTTCGCACTCAGCCAACAGCCGTTAGGCCAATTATAGGCGTCGCTGTGCATATCTATTCATTCAGGAAATAATCACGCCGAACACCCCTCGTGCATGTAAACAAGCCTAAATAAACTTTTACGATTTTTTGTCAAAATGTTTTGCGCTGAAGAAATATATCTCGTAAATTTCCCGCGCCAAAATCCCTCGTGCTACGCCCTCAGGATTCTTGTTGAACGTAAAAATTTACTTAACATATTTCTTAGCAAAACATTCTGACAGAAAACGTCAAAATCTAATCGGCTATTTTAATGCACTTGGGATATTACTGTTGAAAAATTATATAGTAGGTTCTGTTAGTAGAACGTAACAATCCAAAGGCTGTTCTACAATCCATTTTTACTTCCCTCGTCTAAAAGACGAAGGAAGTATTGTAATCGGAAAAAATCACCTTCGGAGATTTCTTCAGATCTTTACGTTTCAGGGTCCCTAGATGACGAAAAACAGGTTTTCTCAATTCCGCCTGTCTGTCTCTCTGTCTGCTGGCGGTATAACTCAAAAAATATTTCTTGCAGAATGACGATATTTTGAATGCAGATTATATATCTACCTGGCATGAAACCGAGAAAATTTTTAACAAATATATTGCTTGCCAATTGAAGTAGAATCCATTAAAAGTCAAACCGAGGCACATAATTAATTATTTTAATTAGTGCAAGCTTAGCTTACTGTTATTGATATAAATGCACTGATGGGTGCAGCTGAGTCTCACAAATTGAGGCAAAGGTAACATGAAAAGCTAGTTCAAAAGGGTTACGTTCTTGGGCTCAGATTTGACGAGGTTTTGAAAGTACGAATGCCGTTGGATTGTATCTGACGGTGGTAGCATCAACGTTTGCAGTATTATGTTTGTTATTGTACGAAATTGCACATGTACAAAGTTAAGAGCAGTATAGTGGTTAGAAACCTAGGAGCGGAATGACAAAGTAACTGAAGAGCATAGCAATGCAGTACGAGGGTTAGAAACGTTGTAAGAAGCAACCGACAAGAAATGTTGCAAAAGAGCAACCTACAAATAGCAAATAAATAGAATGAAGGACATTATTAAGTGAATAATAAACTATAGAACATAACAGTGCGGTTAGAAACACAGTGAAAAAGCAGAGTATAGAGTGTACTGCATTATAACCTAAGAAAAGCATTTATTTAGCCTGTTAGAATTAAATATGTTATCAAAACCTTATTCTATAAGTTAATTTCAAATGTCAAACCTTAATTCCTTTAAAGCAATTGTGGTGATATGTTGCTAAGATACCAGACTTTCTTTTGTTTAACAACCACAGAAGAGAGCTTTGAAATTGCCCAAGCTGTTAACATTGCTCTAAGTTAACCCCCAGAAAAGTTAAACTTTTGTTAATAAAAACGCATTCATTTAGTGCAAGTGTTGGTTTCATTTATCGAAAAAAGTGTTGGGCACAATTGGAACCACTTTGCCAGTCCTCAAGTGGTGTAATTTGTGCTGATTCTTCGTCGATAAAATCCAGGCAGGTGCGGTCCAGGTTGGGACTTCGTTAGAGAGTCGATACCCCCTGCATCAGCTATTTGGAGCCAAGTTTGGTGCCTTCAACATCTAGAGGAGTCCTCTACGCAAACTTCAGGCAGAGATTCGGGTCACCAGGCCTTTAGCAGCTAAGAACACGCGTTGGCGTCCTCTGAGAGGTGCGGCCAGGTATTTGGCGCAATATTCATGGTTCAGAGCCTTTTTATTTTGCTGGAGCTTGCATGATTGGAGTTTGGCTAGGCATTTCTACAGTTCCCGATTATTCAGTATATCACAGAATGCAGAAGTCGGCGAGGCGCCATTAGAAATTGTAGGAATTGAAGGGAAAATTGCCCATTCGTTTGCAAGCTAAAACAATTGATGTTGGCGTCAGTTGTACGTCACACTAGAACAAAAGCCGTTAGTACTGTTGTTATTCAAGAATAACTAATGCTTACCTGAGGTGTTTTGCTGATTTTGGCATTGATTTAAATTAATTATTGCGATGTATACGAGTGCACACCGCTTTGTGTTTCATGTCAAGGTTTGAGGTTAGCTATTTCAGATTTAATTTTGGTGCGTTCACAAATACAATCCGCGTTAAAATGGAGCTACTAAAAATTAGTTTGCAGTACCCAGTATTTCTAATTTTACGAACACCCCTAAGACAGAGTATTTATGTTCACCGTAGCAGCAGAATAATATTATTGCATATAGTTAAAATAATATAAGGGCACAAAATCATTCAATTTTGTATTAAAATATGTGTACTTTGAATAAACTTAAGATCGTGCATAGGCAGCACTATTCTTATTCAATACGTAAAATTTATACTATATATTTCATAATAATATACAGTGTGAGTATCTTAAAAAAATATGTTTTATTTATTTTTGAGTTAAGTGGGAAATATACGAGTATGAAGCTAATAATTTGCACACAGGTCAGGCTTTACACTTGACGAAAATAGAACCAAACAGTTACAAGATAAGGTCGCAAAAAATCAAAACGTTTCAACAATAACACCGTTCTCTTAAAAACAGCCCCGCTTCGAACACATTCCACCCATCCTGCATAGCGCGGTACAACCTATCGACGCAGTTACAATTGCATCCGCAGATGATGTAGATCAAATCCCTCCCACAGAATGTTTTTTTAAAATTTGATAATTGACTTAATTTGATAACCAAGCGTTTCGTTCTATTTTTGTTTTAACTGAGATACAGGAAAGTAACAATTTGCACATAGTTCAGACTTTAGTCTTGACGAGAATCCAACAGATACAGCATAAATGCTCTTTCTTCTTTACAGCGTAAGAGGTGCCAACGAAAAAAGGATCTATTTAAGGCAGCCGGGACGCATTTGCTGAAGTAGGGTACGCATCCGCCTGCCCCTCGAATTCGATCGCCAGCAAAGCTCTTTTACTTCCCTCGTCTGGAAGAAGAAAGTATTGTAATCACGAAAAAATCCTCTTCCGAGATTTCTTCAGGACACGTTTCAGGGTTCCTAGATGACGAAAAACATGTTTTCTCAATTTCGTCTGCCTGTCTGTCTGTCTGCCTGTCTGTTAGCGGCATAACTCAAAAACTATTGGTCGGAGAAAGATGATATTTTGCATACACATTATATACGAGTATATACCTGGAATAAAACTGGTGCAATTTCAGATAAATGTATACAGGGTGAGCACCTTAAAAGAATTAAATTTTGTTTATTGTTGTGTTAATTCTAAAATAGAATAAAGTAATAATTTTCACATAGGTCAAGCTTTACACTTACCGAAAATAGGACTCAACAGATACAGAATAACGTCATAAATGAGTCGAAACGTTTCAACAACAGACGAAAAATCGATGTGGTTACGATCTGCTTCGCAGATGCTACGGAGTACAAATCCCCCCAGCGAGCTACATTTTTTTATTCGAAAATGTATTTAATGTATTGGAAACGTGAACATATTTTTACTCCTAAGTTAATTTGATTTTTAAAATTATTTAGTGTCACAATATCGACGAGAGAAGTTGTGGGTAATGTCTTTTACAGATTTTTTATTTGAACATTTATTTAATTTATTAGAAACGAAAATATTTTTACCTCTAACTTAATTTGATTTTTCAAACTATTTAGTGTCACAATGCCCTCAAGGGAATTTCTGGGTAAAGCCTTTTACAGATTTTTTTTTAAATTGCGATCATACGTTTCTAAATTGATAATTTAATATGTTGGTATACTATTATAAATTTTTGAACATACACAACAGGCATGTTTTTGAGAAGTGGCTGTATTGGTTTTCCAATTATACCATATTGCACCACTAATGTAAAATAAACGGTTTTTATTGCATTTAATTTTAATATATTTTTAAGTAAAATTTGAACATTGTGTTTCTAATATTTTTCACAAGTTCGTCTAGACGAGCTTTCCATTTCATATTAGCATAAATATATACTCACATATAATCTCATAAGAGCATTAATTCTTTCCGGAAATATTTTAAGTACGTTCCAACAACGTCGTATTAATTAGCCCGAGCGAGACACGAGGGCAAATTATGACATTGTTGGAATGCACGAAAAATTATTTCTGGATATGAATTAATGCTCGAATGCAAACATTTGTCTCACTGGACTGCTAGTTGGTCATTAATAAGTGTCGTACGATTTTCCTAAGTATTTTATATTCCACAGACTGAATACTTTCATTGCAATTACAGTTAATCTTGTTTTGAGCTATACAATTCATAGAATGTAAACGAATTTCAAATATATGTTTATTATGGAATTGTGATAAGGTAAATTGAACAAATTTTGTTGTATTTACATTGAGTGTGAGGTTTTCAAAATTTCATTTCTGATTAATAATTGGCATACCTTGTTCTAGTTTTCCAACTAGCTTGTCATGGTCCTTAGCAGCAAAAATAACAGCACACACACTGTTTGTTGTCTGCCTGTTACATAATTTTTAATTAAATCATAAGCTGAACCTCGAATTCGAATACCATCTAATTTGCTGCATAGAGTAACATGACAAACTGAATCAAACGCTTTTGCTAAATCCAGAAGACTATTAGTTTTGAAGTTGCTATCTACATTTTTTAGTAATTTGGAATATTGCTTTATCTGTTTCTACATATTTTTGAAATCCATATTGTAACCCGGATAAAAGGTTACATTTATTTAGAAACCACATCAATCTATCTTTAATTGCTTTTTTAAATATTTTTTTAATACTGTTTGTAAGAGAGATAAGGCGATAGTTAGTAACTTGAGTTTTATGTCCTGATTTAAAAATTGGAATAATTTAATTTGATTTTAAATGATAGGAAAAATACCTTTGCGAAAACACACATTAGTTAAAAATTAACTAAAGGTTTTATAGGGTGCTGTCCAATAATTTTAATAGTATTATTAGTTATGACGTCTGACCCGGAAGTATTTGATTTTTTTTTTAATTTTACATAAGTAATAGATAGTTTCATATTCTGTGACAGGTGTGAGATAAATAGAGTTTGAATTGTAAGATTTTTCAAATTTGCAATCATCAGCGCTAACAATTCCGCTAGACATATCAACAGCCACATCCCATGCCGGGTGGTGTAGCTTGACAAGCGTCCACGTTCGATCAGCAGAGTTAAGCAACGCTCTCTCTGGTCAGAACTTGGATGGGAGTTCCACGGCTGCTTCTCCCGGCACCTCGTGGTACGGCTATCACGGAAAAGAGTTAGTCCCAGTTGTCATAATAACATCATGACAGTGGTTAGTAGGGTTGGAAGTCCCCATAAAATGTACAGTGGCACCTATAATTGGCCTAACGGCTGTTGGCAGAGTGCAGAATAAAATAAAATAAGATAAAATAAAGAAATTGGATTTATTTGTATCATCAGTGATTAACTTATCAGTAATGTTATATATTACAGGTTTATCTTTAGTAAAATTAGTTGCTTTATTAATTATATTCCAGGTTTTTCTCAAATCCTTTTTTCTTGCTCTAATTTTGTTTTGAAATAGCTATCTTTTGTTATGCTTATTAATTTACTTACAGTATTTTTATAATTTCGATAATTATCAGGCAGCCGAAAATTTTTTGAGGATTTTTTAATACTGATTTGCTTAACTTATCTCTCTTTCTTAATGATTCATGGTTTAATTCTTTTATTTTGAGATGACATTTTAATACTTTTTTGTGCATAACCGATATGTGTCTTCAAATTGCTCAAGAATATTTCTACTACAGGATTAATTTCGTTACATGTAATTACTTTAGTTCATGTTTCATTAGATAGTCTATGAGTCAATTTTCATAATCTATAAAAAATTTATTTTTATTAATAAAATTTGAATTTAAATTCCATAATGTTGTATTGTAATTTTTGACAAGTAAGGTAATTGGGAAATGTCACAGTTTCAGTGACTACTGGAAATAAATTTTGAATGAAATTATTTTCATATTTAATAAAAAGATGATCGATGTAAGTTGCTGAGTTGTCCGTCACTCTTGTTGGTTTTTGTAAATATGTAATAAAGCTAAATTCATTCAACAAATTCAAATGTTCTGCAGACGTTATACTGGTAGTATCAAGAATGTCGAGAATATTTCCAGCACAAATCTCAAACTGCTGATTACAATTCTGCATGATTGTTCTGATATCTAACAAAAATTCATCTCTGTTGCTGGGAGGTGGGCATATGTTGTACTGATACTGTATAATTACATACAATTTTGTCTTTCATATCTCCAAATGCAGAAGTAATTCATCATAATTCTTGTTTAAACTTCTGATATTTAACTGAAACAACGTCAAAGATTGTCACACTCACCAAATAGTTCCCTAAATTGTGCATAATCGCACACTATGGTTTTATTAATTCTAGAATGCAAATCAATGATATTTACTATTTATATCACAAGACTAAAAATATTTGTTACAATAAACGTATAAGTTATACGTGTGTTCAATTTATAAGTTTATAATATACGAGGTATATTTAAAAGTACTACTAGAATGAGTGTAATAAAAAAAGGACAAGTAAAGAAAGAGATAAGAAAGTTAAGTGTGTATTACTATAAATTAAAAAAAATTGTAAAAGGCTTTACCCAGAACTTCCCTCGTCGACATTGTGACACTAAATAATTTTACAAATGAAATTAAGTTAGGAGTAAAAATATCTTCAAGTAAATTAAATAAATTTTTAAATAAAAGCAATCCGTTACCGGATGGATTTAAACCGCGGTGCTTGCGACTGCGAACAAATCCACCGACCAATTTCTTGCTACTCTACGGAGTCCTCTTTGTATGGTTCGGTTTCAGCTGGCTTACCCTTCACATCGGGCATGTCTTAAAAAATTTAATTATATTTTTTACATCAATATACCAATACAGATAATTCTTCCACTAAAAATATCTTTATTTATTTTTAAATATATCATACGCAGAATGTATATATTTATGTGCAATAGTTTTTACGATATATGTCGATGCCTAGCCTAAATATGCGTTTCCCGTCTATTTCAAGGTTTTGCATTTAAGCATTTATGAAAGAAAAATAGAGCTAACAATATCTTAACACTTGCTTATGTAAAGTAAATCAATTATCAAATTAAAAAATTACCGTGGAGGGATTCGAACTACATCACCTACGGATACAATCGTCGATAGTCAGATAGATTTAATTGTGCCATGCAGGATCGCTGGTATGTGTGCGACGAGCGGCTATATTTAAACGAACGGTGTTATTGTTGAAACTTTTTATTTTTTTTTCCTTATCTTGTATTTGTTGGGTTCTATTTTTGTCAAGTGTAATGCCTGCTCTATGTGGAAATTACTACTTTAATCTATTTCTCAATTAACTCAAAAATAAACAAAATTTATTTTTTAAGGTGCTCACCCTGTATATATTTGTATGAAATTGTACCGGTTTCATGCGTGGCAGATATATAATAAGTAGAGTTTGTCAAATGCCATTTTGCCATGTTTCTTACTGTAGGCCCCTTTGCGCCCAAATTTCGTATTTAGGCGTTTCACGTAGTAGAGGTTGGAATGAACCACATTTTTTGATGCCATAAATGCTATAAAATGCCATTTTTCGTGATAAATGCTATATTTTGAATAAATGCCACATTTTAATGCAATATTTCAATCATAATAACTATTATGTGGCTAATTCACAACAAAAAGGCTTACAAATTTTAAAATAGACATGCAGAAGTTTTGGTAAGTGCCTGGTACTAAGGTCGATGACCCGTAGCGGGGGTGACCGCTCGTCGCACGCCTCAACGCTCAGGTAAGTATCCCGTTACGTCCACTCGTCAACAACAATCCCGCGCTCTCCCCCTTCCCTTCAATGCACCCCAGATACCTACGTTCCACTTATTTGCCTTGTACTCGTCGTTTTTATCAAATTACTTTGTCTTTTGTATTTGTGTTGTGGGATTTTTAATATTACTGGTGAAATTTTTTCTAAAATTTCAACTTTTTGAAATAAATACTTACCATTTTTTATGCTTTATTTTGAAATAAGTGCCATTTTATATGCCATATTTTGAAAAAATGAATGCCATTTTGCTATGCTATATTTTGAAAAAATACGGGAATATTTTGACGGACTCTAATAATATGTATGCAAAATATCGTCTTCCTCCGACAAATACTTTTTGAGCTATAGTGCCAACAGACAGACAAACAAACAGACGGACCTAATTGAGAAAACCTGTTTTTCGTCATCTAGGCATTCTAAAATGTGAAGATCTGAAGAAATCTCGGTAGGTGATTTTTTCGCGATTACAATACTTCCTTCGTCTTTTAGACGTGGAAAGTAAAAAGGTAACTTAAATAAGATTATGTGCCAATTAGGTAATAAATAATAGTAACTTAGCATAGTACGGCGTCAAAATAGATCAGAGAGACATTTTATCTCCAATATTATTAATTACATATAATTGAGGATTAATTTTAAAGTATTAAATAAAGTTAATTCGGATATTATATTAAATAAAATTAAATAAGTTTAGTGTATATGCCCATATTTATACAAACAAAGTTACCAAACCATACAAATTAAATAACTGGATTTATAATTAAAATTTAAAGAATCTGTAAAAGGCTTTACGCAGAACCTCCCTCGTCAACATTGTGACACTAAATAATTTTAAAAATCAAATTAAGTTAGGAGTAAAAATATCTTCACGTTTCTAATAAATTAATAGTAATTTAATATACAAGACGATAAAGTTAAATTTTATCCACGAGTGAATCGTTTAAAGTCGAGACGAAGTCGAGACGTTAATGATTCAAGAGTGGATAGAAATAACTTTATCGTCGTGTATAATACAATATTTTTTTCTATAGCAAGAACTTTAACAATTTCAAAAGAAAATAAGGACAGTCAATCACATTTCAAAATGTCAGTAGCTAGATTGGGTTGCTACGATAATAGGAAGCTGTCATATTTAATTTAAACAAAAGTTAGAAAATTAAATTACTTTATCTATCCTTGATGTTAAAGTGCTACTTTATCTACCCTTGATGTTAAAGTGAAACTTGACCTTTTGTTTTGAGTTGATAAAAGCACACTTTAACATGTGCTATAGAAAAAATACCTTTTCAAATTTAAAAAAAAAGTATCTAGCTGGGGTTTGAACCCGCCGCATCTGCAGAGCGCCCCTACATAGAGATCCTACCTGCATCGATAAAGCTAACTACGCTACCTAGTCTTTTTCAAATAAGTCCGGCCCACGCCCCTCTTGAACAAAAGGCCGATATTGTTGAAATGTTTTTACTATTTTCTGACATTATTCTCTATCGGTTGAGTCTTATTTTCAGCAAATGTAAAGCCTGACTTATGTGAAAGTTATTACTTTCTTCTATTTCAAAATTAACCCAAAAATAAACAAAATTTCATTTTTTTAAGATGCTCATCCCGTATATATTTGTATGAAATTGTACCGGTTTCATGCGAGGTACAAAATATCGTCTTCTTCCCACAAATAGCTTTTGAGCTATACTGTCAACAGACAGAGAGACAGACAGACAGACAGACGGGATTAAGAAAACCTCTTTTTCGTCATCTAGGGACCTTGAAACGTCAAGATCTGAAGAAATCTCGGACGAGGGAAGTAAAAATGAAAGAAAAGATTTAAATCACCACACGCCTTTGTTTCATAATTATATGTGCACATACACAAGTGTAGAAACGACCAACACAAATTCTAATTCATTCTGTACTTATAATTGATAAAGTCATCACAGTAAACTAATAATTACATGATCATCATTTCACGAAATTAAAAATGGATCCACGAAATGGATCTGTTAACTGGCCATCTCTTTCGTGCGATTTGACGCCGTTAGATTATTTTGTTTGAGGATATGTAAAGTCGCATGTCTACGTCGATAAACCGGAAACAATTGAGCACTTGGAAGCCAACATTCGACGCGTTATAGCGATTTACTGGTTTACTGCGAAGAGTGTGTGAAAATTGGACCTCCAGATTACGTCATGTACACACCAGCCGCGGCGGTCACATGCCCGAAATCATATTTAAATATAAATGCCATAAAATTATCTTTCAAATAAAGCTAATTTCATTGATATTAAAATCATTTTTCTGTGTTTTATTTCAATTTAAAGTTCTCCTCCTCTAAAAAAAAACACCCTTTATTTGTGCAAAGGCGTCACTGATACGACACTGACACGGAATTAACACGGAACTGACACGGCACTGATATGTGTAAATAGACCTTAAGTCTTCCGTAATCACTATTCGAGTATCTTAAAAAAATTGATTGTAAATTTCACTCCTGCTTTTGTAACTCACAAATTTAATGATAAACGGACGACATTTATCCGGTTGTTCTTGTCCGATTCTTTGTACCCTGTCGATTGCTTTTGGATCCATTTTTACTGCAAGTTTTGTGTTGAACAGGTTAAGGACTTTTTCTGACACATTATCTCCATGGTCAGTTTCTTGTACACCAAATATTCTTAACGCATTGGTTATCATAGTTTAGCTTTGTTGTTTCTAAATTGTTAATTGTTGTATTTAATTCCGAGATTGTTATATCATATTTATTTATTCTGTACGTTTTGTAGTTCATCTTCAAACAGCTTTATAATTGCACCAGCTATTCGTGTTATAAAGTTTTCGCTATTCAAGTCATTAGCAATCACCGATTTAATATCTTTAATTTGATTTTGAGTGAGCACCATATCGATATACACGATAGGCACAACTGTAAATTTTTAAATTGCACAATCACTGTGACTGACTGAGATCTGCATAAATTTGGGACAACATTTGCAAAAATACGTCTATTCCTCACGGAACATTTAATTCGAATGAATTACACATCTTAATTCATTGAAATTTAAAATTAGTAATCGACAACGTGCTGTTTTTGGGAAGAGTATGACTGTAGGGCCATACCGGCATAAGTACTAACCAAGCGCGTATCCAGCTGACGAACACGATTATTGACCACGTACTACCATCTGGGTATTATTTCCTGTCAAATGACTGGTCAAGTGTCTAAACTAATGCTTAGTGTTCTGCCTGGCGTGGCAATCGATAATCTCCCCATACCCGTGAAGTTTTATAGATCACGAGAAACTTCAACCATAGAAGAAAAATTAAGCAAAAGGGTGATTCTTCAGGAAGACACCTCAATATCTATAAAAACTGCACTCGATCAGGTTTGCTTGCTACCCCCGAACCTGGTACGTATAGCAAACCTAGCTGCAGGTGAAGAAAGAGCAGAAAAGTGGGGAAATTAAGAGGCCCCACTCGGTTTTTTTGCACCTTCATCTCAGCAGCGCAAGTAGGGGCCGTGAAAAGTAGACTCTGTAGTGAAGCTGCCAGAGCTCTTGATATCGAAGTGGTTGACAAACGTTATCCTTATTTCTGGGCTGGATTAGACTCCCTCAAGGGGTTATGCCCATCGTAGTTTGGAGGGACGGAAGTACACGGACGGAGTTCTATGAACCAGGCGCATCAACGACTGCGCTAAGAACTGGCTGCAGAAGAGCCTGGAAAAGATTTGGGGGGGGGGGGCTGACTGCAGTTGAGTTTAGAACCCGGTTTGGGTTTCAAAACCCAGGCTTAAATACGGATCACTGGCGAGCATTATGTCGTAAGTCTAAGAAGGATGGAGTGATCGTAATTCTTTCGATTAACGGGGCCTTTTGTAGCAACCTTGAACAGGTTCTTTTTTTAGGGTCATAGCGGTGACGTTTAGACCTATACAACATACCCCCTATAATAAGGGTACTTTCTGTAAACCTCCACCACAGTAAGGCATCTTTGACTGCTCTATGTAAGCTGACGAAGGATACGACATTGCCCTTATTCAACAACCCTGGGTAAGTAAGGGCAAAATTCGTGGATTTGGGGCAGCCTGCGGCGAGCTAGTTTATACCAGATTTACTAACACACCCAGGACCTGCACAATAACCATAGCACTATCCAAATTCTGCTGCTAATTTTTTTACCGATTTTATGGTTGAATGCAAAGTTATTGCTATAAAGCTATGTAAGTTGCAGAGAACAGCTTAGTCAGCTAATGACTTACTTGAACGATATGTAGAACCCTCTTTGAAATTCTAAAGCGCATGAGCTATAAGTGGCATACCATTGTTATTTAAACAGATGAGACGCTACCTCAACCCGAAAATATATACAGCAACCAACCAACAGTAATACGATTGGTGTATCATACAGACGGGAGGTATCTCCAATAGATAGTAATAATGATAATGAATCTGCACCCATCCACACTGACCTGGTAACATATTTTCAGTTTCACTCAAACCAAAATAAGAAAAAAGATAAGCAGGATATGTATATTGTTGTCATTGTCAACATTCAGGGCTCAAAAGTACTAAAAGTGCAACCTGGTGAAAAGCGATGTTAATCTGTCAAACAACCTTAATATATAAGGCAACACATTAGATCTTTGCAATGATCAACCTGAACGTTAATTTGGCATTACAATCTACAACTGATTACATACAGAAACGCACACCCAAATTGACCTGCGCCGCAACATGGGAATGTAATGGCCAAACGTCTCAAATCTGTTATCTATTATAAAAATTGTAAATATAATATTTGACTGACAAGAAGCTGAACACATACCGTTAAGACACAAAGCACACATTTTTTCATTGTCTTGGTTAAAAACTGAAAAAAAATAGTTAATGTTAAACTATACTTATGCTCACAAAATATGTTATAAATATATTATGTAGTAATGTTAAATGAATGAGTTAGCTTGTTATTCTACTGAAATGTCTGTTGAATTATTTATTATTAAATGAGTTTTCTCCAGCACAGTGTAACAGAAACTCTTGGTGCTGCTGGATTGAATAATTAATAGATGCATCATTGCAGCTCTGAATATTAAAAATGGGCATATTAAAATTCTCGCATGAAGAAACGTTTGTAGTCTATTGAAATACCTAGGCATATTTAAATGAAAAGTCTTAATCACGCAATATTCTCCAGTTTTTAGCTGGAAGCAACTTCGGCTTCTTTGACGATCCTCACTTTTTGCTCATTATTTTAACAATAGTAGCAGCCACTTACACATCTCATTACTGCGTTAAGTGTAGCATTGGCAGCCTCACGGAAGCAGAACGAAATATCTACTTATGAAATATAATTGAAGCAATATTCGAGGACGCTTGAGGCCGCTCCATATTTTACTTTGAAATTACTTTTCAAGGCACAACTGAATCCCGCGTTTTTGCAAACCGCATTTAAGCGCTCCCGATTTCGCTGCCAAGTAATGAATGAATTATTTATTTTTAAATTCCCCGATATATTGCGAGGTCTTCGGATTCCACTCCGATAAACACGACATTTGTGTTCTGAATGAGATTTGGGCTAAACGCATACGTTTACCACGAAAATAATGCGTTGTTTTCGCAGCGCGTTTGCGTTTGCAGCAGGAGCAATGACTCGGGGTCCTTTGATGTTCCTGCTATTTTTGACTACAGTTGCGACACATCCATCCTGCTGTATTTCTACACATATGGGGTTAATTTGTGAGAATTCTGTGGGGCTTTGCCGCCACGCTAGTTAAGGGAACCGGAGGGCTGTAAATTTATTTCCGACTATTTAAATTGTTTGGGCTACGGTTTTTATGCGACCGGTATAAGTGTCATAATACCACAGCACAGTATTAAAATGATTTATTTTCTTAGTACTGCAACAGAGCAGCAAACATCCTAAAATTATGGAGTCTCAATGTCTTGCAGTGGTAGAATAATATGATTGCATTTATATATACAAGAGAAGATATTCAAAATTGAACTTACAATTGTATTAAGAACAGGCCGTTTTATTTTCCCAATATGCAAAATTTAAGGAAAAGGGTTGCAGGACAAATTGCGACGTTCAGATGGGGAACATAAGAAGGAATAAAAAAGAAAGACAGAAATTACGTTATGCGGTGGGAATGAAAAATGTTTAGTGTATATCATGCTGCCTAAACCTTAAACAATGGAAATAGGGGTTTCAAGCAGAAGTTATAGGAAAACCCAAAAAGGCTTAGGACGTAAAACTGTAATATTAAGTATACTTATGCCTTTATTTATTCATACTATCGCAGTAGTAAACGCAATATCGTGCAAAAGTTTCCATTTACATACTGATAAACTTCCTACAAGAGACTCAAACAAGGTTGTACCGAGCTGACAGAAGAATAAACACACATTTTCTGTTGAAGTACAATTTTATATTAAACTTTAAGGAGCAATAAATGAAAAGTATTTTTTACAGTCATATATATTTGTAATGAAATGGATTTTCCAGGTTGTCGGAAATAACATGCAAAGATGTGAGTTACAAAAATGCGAAGAATAATGGAAAGCTCTTCCGGTCCAGATATACATTTTCAAAGTAAATTTCAAAAAAGGATTTGGCAGAGGAATCTGTCTTAATTCTATCTGAATTATTTATTAGTCCTTGGTAGTATTGCTATATTAATCCAAAATGTAACAAAGGTTCTAGTTGCCGATTAAAATTAACAAATTATTACAAGCAGAGTGACGACATAATAGAATTTGCTTAAAGTTCTTCTGATACATCATTAATAAAAAGCGTTTTTCGCATTTTATAAACAATAATGTGCTATTTTACTAAACTCAAAATCGATTAATCAAGTGGCACTTTGGTGCATAGAAATGTCACTTTACTATATGGTAATGTCACTGTCAAATTCGAATTTGACAAAGACTTACAGTGCCACCAACATATTATTCATACGTTTGAATTCCACAGCCGCCTTTTTAATGGACATGTGGTATAATGCTTTTATATAAATGTTTGGTTATAAATACTAATACAAAATGCGAAAAAGTAGTATACACACTTCTTAAGAAAAGTAGTTTTACTAAACTTATACAGATTTTTAAGTTACTCGCTCGCTCGTACTCAAACTATATTCGTTTAGTAAAACTTTTGTAATATACTATTGTCTACTATTTTCAAATTAGCATTGAATAGCCCTACTACTTGTTCTAAAATAGTTATTGCATTTCCTAGGTCAATGACAGTAAATCCGAGAAATCAATTAATGTCACATTTAGTGGGAATTAGACAGCTGATTATAACAATCTCTTAGAGTCCGACGGACGATGAAAGCATAATTGTATAAGATAAATTCTACAATGAACCGCAAATAACATTTGGATAAGGCTGCCCAACTACTGAAAGCTTTAATGTCGAACATTGTGACTTTAATTGGTAGAGTGGGGGGAGGGGGGTCACAATACATACAGGTAGGGTACCTTGGTGTTAATTCGAGGTATTTGTCCTTTACCATGCTATGGGCAGATCGTTGTCCCCTCTCACTCTAAAGTACTTTGGAGTGAAAGGAATCAACGATCTGTCCGTAAATACTTTCAAAGGGAATACTGGACAGCTATAAACTAATAGCATGTGCAGTAGTGAGAATACATGGCCGACTAAATTAAATACTATGGCCTGCACATAGAGCACACCACCTAGAGACATCTAGTAATTAATACTGAAACGTACCTATTTTATTCATGGCGGCAAATTTAAATATTTGACATATGGAATACAATAGCATATAAGCCGTTCACGACCTTTTTGGGACAGAGTTGGCGTTGATTTTTTCTTTTCATGTTGGACTAACTGATTCAATGATGTAGCGGATGCAACTTTTTTTTCTGTCAGTGTCTGTTCGACGTTTTTTTTTGCCACCACATTGCCAGATTTATTATTTTAATATTCGTAAGTAAATGAATGATTTATCAAATGTGTAAAAATAATTTTAATTTTCGTCAAAGGAAAAATCAAAATGCCCAAAATAATTTTGTTACAACAAAAAATTTCCATTAACCGTTGCTCCTTCCAATTTAAAAAAGAACAGACCACATTTAAAAGACGCGAGTCGATGTGGAAACTAGAGAATATCCGGCAACAATGTACCTATTCAGAAAATATAACCTTAAACTGAAAACAACCTAACCTAACACAAAAAGTCTCAATTTCCATGAGGGAGTTTAGTTGCAACAGCAGTTCTGCCAACAAAATTACTAGATGGTCATAGCCTCATCTGACCCAAAAAGATCGTGAACGGCTTATATGTGGTATAGAATTGCTTATTTTTCAAATGTCGAAAATTGAAATATGAATGGATTAAGTGACCTTTGAAAATTTATTGACAACTTAAATGTTATTCTAACAATCAAAATAGTTATAGTTTGACCATCCAAATCTGGTTTTTTATTTTTAAGGCTATAATGTCAAATTTGTTTGTTTCTATGCACCCTTCGTGGAAATGTATGTAAAGCATTACACAACACTACGTTGCCGGGGTCAGTAGCTCAGTGGTAAGCATCCTGACTGCTGATCTAAGGGTCGCGAGTTCGATTCCCGGTCCCGGTAAGGTTTTCAAAAATAAAAAAATGCAGATGAAAGCCTCTAGAGAATGCCATCATTCGGAAGTGATGTAAAGCCGTGGGTCCCATGTTACTACGATGTGTAGCATGTAAAAGATCCCTTGCTAGGGTTGGAACTCCTTAGTCTCGGCAAAATTCTAAGTAGGACTTTGACCATATGACCAAAGCAGTCGGTGTCTAAGGTACCTGGTACTCTGCATGCCTAGACCTTGTCCATTAACAAACAAACAAACACTATGTTAATTGTCAGGTTAAAAAATGCAACAGTTACATCTTAACCACATTTTCAAATTAAACACCAAAATAATCGGTTCTCAATTAAATTGAAAACGGAAAACATAAACGGAAAACACAAACGGGAAACAGAAATACACATATTATAAGAACGCTTTAGCAGAAGGGTATTGCAGTGGTTAATAATGTTTTATCTCAACCAGACTTTGAACACCTGCAATATCAAGCACCAGGCAATTCTTTGCACATTGGGAGCATTTCTATAGTAGCCCCGGTATAATAATATCGTCGTTTTTTGCCACATAAGAAGGATTGTATTGTTTTTTTGCAGCCTTCACAACAAACTCCTTGCGAGTTTCTGCTGATAAAGGTTAAACAAGCTGTGCAGTTAACCATTGGCAGATTGGCACCCATAAGGTTATCACTATCGTAACAGTTGAGGTCTTGTTATCAACGAAAAACTTTTTAACTTTCACTCCACACTCAGTCCAGCTCTGTGTGCATCCTTAGTTGTGACAATATTCTACTAAATTTTAAAATGGTTAGTGCCAACTACCTAGTGAATTGTGTGTTCGGCAGCAACGAGTTGAATTTTTACAAGAATTTTGTGGTATTAATAAACGGTAAAAAAACTACATGTTGCATGTTAATTACATTTTTATTGCACATATCTCTAAAATTACAGACTATACAGCCTTATGTAAAAATTATTTCGAACCACAGCAGTTTGTTAACAGTGGTCATTTCTGCAACTCTTAACTAATTGTGGTTTTGTTGTGTTACGACTGGTAACAGGCAATTTTTCATCTAATGTCGTACTTTTTTATAATGTTAAGTGGCGGATCAATTAGAGATTACATTGAGCATCCTTTTCTTTCGGCACTACCACTATTTTTGTTATTCGATTATTGTCGTGATTTAAAATTGCCACAAATTTGTTTTTAGAACGTGATATGTATTTCTGGAATGGAAAATTACTTCAACATATTTGAGATTATTATATAATTTACGGAAGGGACAACCAGTTAAATCTGTTCGATATTTAATAAGAATGCATTTATATCCCACAATTTTAAAAAGATTAATGTTCTGCGAGCTATCCCAATATTTGCTCCTACAGTGATTAGTTCATTTAAATTTTTGAAAGAATCCGGTGACAATAATTTTCTTAACGTTAATACTACAGTAACATACATGGGGAATATTTAAAAAAAAATCCAAATACAAGTTTCAAACAAAAGTCAATACATTCGTCCCTTGGATAGCAGCATTGCACACGCTCTAGAATTTTCTTCAGAAAGTATTTATTTATTCATAAAATTTCTTCTTGAGCAAGCTGGCTTCTATTATGTATTAACACGAGCATTAAGTTCTGATGCAGTTTAAGCAACTTTCTCTCAATAAAGCTACAAATGCCCGAACAGCAGAATATGCACAAAGGCAAATTTTGCGCTGTGGAATAGTTAAATCGTCTGCCAGTTCAAATAGCGCAGAACATTTTAGTTTGATTAGTAGTATTGCCCAACTGTCATCTCTCCAAACAGCATCCATCGATAGCGAAGGATTGTTATTACCAGTAGAACTACGGTTGAAAATCCAAAGTTTAAAAATCAATGATATGCCTGAAACCAACATTTATTCAGCATCCATAGCATTTGTATCGGCTAAACTGCAGAATCCGGGTGCAATTCCCCTCCTTTTATTGCTTTCCTGATAATTTTGGTTATGGTTACTAGAGAAACACGGTTAATAATAATTAATATTGTAACGCCAGCTTCCGTTTAAATTTGGTAAAATCCATATTAAATAATATGATCAAATTTATTCGTCATCCTCACGTAGCGTTATCAAGACCCTCCACCTGTACCGAACAGATAAGCCCGCCCGGGCATCGAAACAAAGGTTAGACGCACGCCGAATCCCCTTCTCATAGCTTTGGCGCAGCATATAAAAGCTCTTGTGGAGGGCATTCGACAGAGATTTTTCCTGCTAGCACCAGCTCCCTTCAGGAGATCCCGCCCGACCGAACTTAGCAAGCTAGATAATAAGTTGTTTCGACTCAGTGGTGAAAACCCACCTGGCTGTCCTCTGTTTATCGTGGTTTGACCTAGTGGCTTGCCAAAATAAATATCTAGATGTCATCAATTCTCCCCAGCCGAAATATACGGCCCTAATTAAATAAAGCCCGATACATTTTGGGCCGCTTTGAAATCGAGTGCCTGCACCGCTCGAACTAGAATTTTTACGCCGGCCGCAAAAATCAACTTGCGAGCTCGCAGAAACCCCTGTAAATTCATAAACGTTGGCTACCGTTACATTGCAAAATTAGGCATTCAGCCGGCCGAATAGAAACATATCACTCTTGCAAAGTAAATGTAAATTTACCTGTTAATGGTTGAAAATTGCGGCACGCCGCCGGTCTCAACGATATCAGGAACGTGCAGGCTTCCACAATCATATTTACGAGAACCACGGGGCCTTGTTAAATCCTCCCGTGATCACGCCGCTGCACGGCGTCCCTCCCGGGGTTCAAATTCAACCAATTGTCGTCACCCGGAAAGGGTTGAAAAGTGTATTAATAGATTTAATTTGTTGATTGTTTACAGAAGCACGAGGCGTGAACTTTGACAGTTATTTTCTGCGACGCAGCCACTGCGCGGGTCCACGTAAGTGCGAGAGTACCGAACAGGCCCGAACGTCCGAAGTGAGCCTCTCCAGCCGTCGACGTCCATTTTCGTCCGCATGCGAGATGGGTTGCTGCATGCGAAGGGACAGCTCGCGCCGTTATTGTCATTAAATGTCAAATTAATTGAAAGTCTCCTAGTTTCGTTAATTCATGCTTTATTATTTTGTACATAGTTAAAACAAATAAAAGTGTATACAGGAAATTCTGTTTGAGTATTTGTTAACTGCTTATGGTGGCTGAAAAGTACGTTTGAACTCTGTTTCTGACTAATGAGCTTATCCGAGGTAAATTAATAATTAATCCCTTAAAAAGAAGGGACCAGGTGTTACAATATTACCAATAGCAGGGGAAATGGATCCAGATTCTGCCGTTTTCCCTTTGTATATTAAAAATACAACAAAAGATTACCTGTGATAATTGTATCTGCCCATTATTGTCAACTACCGTGCAAGGACCCTTGCTACGATTAATGTATCTGCAAGACCGTGGATTAAAACTTCCACAAATAAACTTACTTTATGTATTGATTTATTAGAAATTGTGTTAAATTTCAACAAAAACAATAAACTAAGATTTCATGGTGCAACTAACCTTTTAAAGTTAAACGTCAGGTTTTGACATTTGAGCTAAGAAACACACTAAATGCTTTTAAATTTTCACAATAGGTGGCTACAGGTGGTGTTCCCTATGTGCAGGCCATAGTAATTTAGTAGGCCGTGTGAGAATAGAAACAGTGGCGACGTCTATCCATACAGTGTGGTAAACGTCTGCGAATTTCAAATCTTGGTTTAGTAATGTGTTTTTATACATATTTATTTATAACAAATTCTTGAAACAGATTGTAGTGTATATAAAACACTCATTAGTATCTTTTTAATAATACAGCAACAAAATACGAAAGTGTTTGATACCACTAATTATAAGTAAAGGATTTTAATAAAATTCAAATAAATCATATTTTCGGTGAATAACTACGTAGTTCACAACGAAATAGAAAAATACAAGCAATTTTAAATATATTTATTGTTTACAACACAAGAATATTTTATTGCAAATAACCTAAATATGCATAATTTTCTTTGCTTTCTTATTTTATTTTTTTTTCGAGATCTTCCACGTCCTTTGTAAGTTTCACAATGCAATTAATCATAACGTTAAAGTACCTATGTGTTAACATAAATGTTAAAACATTCTTCTCATAGTTGAAGTTCAACTGGCTTATCAACCAAATTTATCATTTTAGCTTTAACTTTATAACAAAATGTATTCAAAAAGTTGATATAACGGTTAGTGAATATGCCACATGTTATTGTCGATAAAATCTTCGCGTCTTTATTAGGATAAAGCAGCTTAGCATTATCATATTTTTTCATAGAAATATTAATATCTTTTAAATTATACGTTTCATCACCGAATGAAATTCGTTTTCTGCAATCAGCATGTAGTAATCTGCTGCAAACCCAGCCTGCTACATACTGTCGGCTATTATCCTGAGCAAGGTTTAATTTTCTTTTCATCTAAGCCATCTACATTTTCTTTTATAGTTGAACTGTAATGCTAGCGGGGCTTCGTAATAATTTCAGGTTTATATTTAATTTGGAAAGTGCCCCTGCAGCATTATCAATTATGCCCTTTTAAGAATGGTAGCCCTTGTATTGGGTCCAGGTCCTGATTACTCACACTTTTACTGATTTAAGGAAACAGGGTTGACTAAAATATACATTTATTCTCTACTAATTTACACAACTAAAATAAAATAAATGCGTTTGTTGCATAAAGTTACAGTTTATATTGTATTTGATTTTTCGTCCTGGTTCCCGGAGACGGTAGGCCACCTCGTGTGCATCGATGTATGCCCGTGAGCTTCAAAGTATAAGGCCTGTGGGATCAAGTTGGTACAACAAAATAAAAATTAAATATGTCAATGAGTGTCGGTGTAAACAAAAGGAAGATTCTGATTTATTTTAATTATGAAGTGACTGGATCGGAATTATAATTTGTTTAAATTAAGTACACATCTGTACACGTGCACCTCCTTGTGATATGTTAAGAGTGCAGTCGACCTTTGACCGTGGATCAAAATTCCTTTCAAGGTTATCTTATAAAACGGCGAGTGTGTAGGCCGCTGTAATATATGCTATCACAGGGTAAGTATCGAATTTGTACAACGGTTTACTATCTTCCACATGAAAGGTGAACTGGTTCTAAAATTTGCAAATATTTAATACAAAAGAAGTTTGCTCTAAAGTACTCTGAAGTATATGCAAATTTAACTGTATTCTGACAGGGGTTTTAAATTTCATAAGATTTGAAATATGGTTATTTCTACAGTCGTAGTCGTTATATTCGGAGGCAATCTTAATTTCCACGGAAAAACCCCAATTGAAAATCGCCGATACGCCAGCCAAGTTTAATTCTGAATTATTCGTTCTGTAAGATAGCCTGGATCGCTCGACCACGAATTAAAGATACCTATTTCGATAACCCAAATATAAGCTCAATTCGTGTGCGAACGGTCGCACAAACCGATTCCAGAGTTGTGCTGAGTGAACTTATTGTTTCCGATTTACAAATAAATCCTAATAAACGCAGTCCGAGTCCAGAAATACGTTTATATAGGCAGGTACCTGGGGAAAATCGAATTATTAGTTCGTATTCTTCAGGTCGGTTTCTGGTCTGAGTTTGGCTGAAGGCCCTGGTTAATTTAGGTCGGTCTAGCTGGGCCGGCACGAGGCCGTCCTCAGCGGAAGCCCGAGGATCGGCCTGGAGAAGTGGAGTCTTCGCCGTCGGGATAATAATCTTCTTCAGTTTGCGGCGCGATCTGGTTTTATAGGGATACGATTGACTCTCGGGTCTTCTCGCGTATTAAGGAAGTTGTGCGCGGTGACCGATTCTTCGTATCGACCTCGTCGATCGAGTTCTGCCAGTTCGAGCGCTTTGAAAAATGTCCATTGTTGTAACGTTCATTGTTGGCCTAGACGAAAATTAAGCGCTATTAATTTTAAATTAATTTTGATCGCGCTTAATTTGGAGTGAAACGTTACAGAACTGCTTGGCAAATCAGACCTAACCTTTTCTACTAATTGTATGCTACCTGTGGATTTTAAAAATTTTTCCTTTTCAACAAGTATTTGGCTAAATCACAGTTGCCATCTGGAGACGGTGAGAGAAGCTGATTGCAAATGGTAGCTCTGATAATGTACCGAAATTTTTAACAATCTAGAGTAACACTATTGCCCCCCTTGATCGTAAAACCGAAAAGAGGTTTTCAACGCAATCCTGTGTAAGACGTCGAGTAAATAAGAACTGAAAATTGTAGTGTTCTTTTAAATCATCCCATATTTTTTTCAATGCACTGATATTCAAACTCCAATCTTTTATACATGGTGGACTAGTTTTGTTTTTGTTAAGAAACACCAAATTTCTTAAATATTTTAACATTCCTTCTAAAAAACGTCCAGTGAGGCGAAGACTCTTTAATTGCTGTACGAAATATCTTGGGGCTATTCAATTGACTGGAGTTGAAGACGTCAAAAATATTGTCGAACTTTTCCAGAATAATGGCTGTTGGTGAAGCTAAATACGTTTTACTATTTAGAGATATATGGGTCAATATTCCTCGGCTTACAGAATGGCTGAGAATCTGTGCTGCGAGACACATACGCATTGGAGAAACAGGTGGTAAAGCAATATGTTTTGTTTTACATTTACAAATTGGCAAACATAGTCCCATAAAATAGTTTCTCCATTACCTTTTAAAGTTATTACGAACCGATTTGAGGAGATATGGAGCATCAAAAAGTACGTAAACTAGTTTACCATCCAACTGAACAAATGTGTTTTGTTCAGGTATTTCAAGTAATCGGTGCATCTTTAAATTATTTGGTCTCTGATCGCAAACTAATACCTCTGCTATGAAACCGCTTGCCCTAATTTTTCTTAAAACATCTAAAATAATATTTTTAAGTGCCATCTACTGCATCCTTTGCTAGAAAGTAACCTACAACTTGCTTACTATTTATTCTAATTTCTCTTATCATTACCACTAACACTTGGTTGGCAAGATTTTTGGTTCCATCTTCGCTGATACGTTTTTCACCGTAACGTAATCTACCATTTCCCAAATCTGGAAAACCTTGGAACAAATCTGCCTGGGCATCATAATGAAAGTACGTTTTTAGTGACATCTCATCAAATGCCACAGAAACCACACGCTCATCGATTGGTAAAACCTGCGATTTTAGTTTCATCATATTTAATATGCCATCATTTATTCCACGTGTTACTGAAAGATTTTTTAACCACCTGCGAAGCGATCGGAAAAATGTTTCTGCAGACATTTGTAGCCATTTGTGGAACAATAGTAAATAGCTTATAGCAAACGTTCGGTTAGATGCAGTATATAGCCTAGCCATTAATCGCTTCTGTTGTAGATGGAGTTGGGATAAAATAAAAGGAGATCTAGAAGCACTATTAACTAAATCAGTTTGCTTTCCAAATGTTTCACTAAAGTTGACACATCTCCTTGCAATTTTCGTATTCTTTGGCGAAGTCGACTTGCACTTTTCTGCTGTTGAAGCAATTTTCTGCTGAGCAATTTAATTTTCTTTTCTGGATCGATTCGAAATCTCTTTGGAGGTCGAGCATCTGGGAGAGTTACTGGTGCTGTAACATAATTTATAATTGAAGGTTGTGTATCAAACGTTTAGGGTAGGTACATAATAAATTAACTACTAATATCTTCTTGCGCTTATTAACATATTGATGTTTAAAATGCACTAATATTATTTTTTATGTAGTTCAGCATGCTCATAATTGCCTAGCATGCAAGTTAATCGCCTTGAAGATATAGATTACGCTGATGACATCTGTCTCTTATCGCATACTTATGCAGTAATGCAGGAAAAATTCCAACGACTAAAAGATCAGGCAGGACTCGTGGGGCTCCGAATGAACGTTAAGAAGACGAAGGCTATGCGAATTGGTACTCGCAATACGAATAAATTTCAAATTAGTGGGGAAGATATAGAGGAGGTGAATAGCTTCTGCTACCTAGGATCCATTATCACAAAGCAGGGAGGCACAGAGGATAATGTTCAACACAGGATACAAAAATCTCGGCAAGTTTTCGGAATGCTCCAAAAAGTATGGGCCTCATCAGACATATCCAGGAATACCAAATTACGCCTATTCAATTCAAATGTAAAATAAATTCTACTACTCGTATATGCCTGCGAAACCTGGAAAATCATCACAGTAATTTCAAACAAGATACAGGTTTTTGTTAATAGATGTTTGAGAAGAATCTGCGATATATATTGGCCAGAAACAATTTAAAATGAAAATCTGTGGCAGATTACAAGCCAACACAAAATTTCGAAAGAAATACACAGAAGAAAATGGAGTTGGATTGGACACTCATTGAGGAAATTAGAGGGAGAAATCACTAAGATAATATTGGAATGGAATCCACAGGGAAGAAGAAGACCAGGCAGACCGCAGATAACATGGAGACGAACAATCCTTAAAGAAGCGAAAGAGAACGGAAAGAGCTGGAATAACATAAAACCATTAGCACGTAACAGAGTCCGATGGCAAAACTTTGTAGCAGCCCTATGCTCCAGCTAGGAGTCACGGGAATATATATATATATATATAATAATAATAATAATAATAATAATATTTATTATACCTCTGGTAGTATAAAATATATATATATATATATTGTTATGATATGCAAAAGGTAGTTTTAAAATATGGATGATGGAAATGATAAATAAATTTGTAAGGTTAATTATAATCAAATTCTAAAAAGGTTTAATAAAGATTGGATGTAAAGTTCAATAAGAATAATAAAATTAATTAAGACAATGAGTAAGGTAATTTGAGGTATAAATAGCAATTGAGTATTCAAATTTTGATGGTTGCAGTTAATTTTAATAAGTTTCAAGCCAAGGTTACAATTGACAAATGTATTTGTTATAATAATAAGAATTGAAAGTATGTAATAGTATGATATTTAAAATTTATAATAGGGCAAGAAGAATTGTATCTAATGAAATAAAAATTTTGTTTAGTCAGTTGTAAAAACAAATGTTTAATTTTGATCAATAAAAGTTAGAAATTATGCCTTATTTGTATAGTTATTTGGTAGTATACACATTTAAAGGCTATTAACAAATCTACGAGGTGCAGAAATAAAAATAAAATAGATATTTATGCATCAAGGGAGATATGAATATGTTTTTTCCCTGAGGTCAACCGAAGTTAAGAACATGAATATCTCCCGTGGTGCATACAATATTTTATCTACTAGCATATTCGTAAAAATAGTATGAAATTTCAAAATGTCATGACATTTAAAATTAGAATATGTAAGTAACATCAATGATTGCCTCATTGCATGGTTGCTAAGACGTTAATTGGAGTTGCATTGTTACCATGAGTTTGAGGGAGAACTAATTTGACAAGTTCCTTGGGAGTTATGAGTAGCTTTTCATATTTTGTTTCTATGACGAAAATGTACAATATCATGTTGCTAGTAGATAATAATAATTTATTAAAACTAAACAATCAGTGAAGAGATTGTCTAATACAGTGAATTAAATAGAAAGAACCAGAAAACTACTGAATTGGAGGAAATTGGATTTATTGGTGAAGGTGACACATAATTAAATATTCATTGGTTACATTGGTGGTTGTATGGAAGTGAGACCATTCATCTAGAATAAGGTTAGTAGGAGTGCCAGCTGGAGTTGGACAGCTTCTGTGGGGGTTGCTGAGTGCAGAGGACTATCTGAGGAACAAACAAAATAAGATCAGATTCATTTATAAAGCTGAAACTTACCAGGAGTCTATTGGTGTGAAGGTGACGTTTGATGAGGGGAGCGATACCGGATTCGGCGGACTTTTGGAGTTGGTTGACAGGAATAAGCTGTAGGTGTTGCATAAGGTGAACATCGGGATCTCTTAAGGATAGGAGCAGTGGTATTTAAATATTGGCAGTGTGAGCTGAAGAAGTGATAAGGTTTGTGTTAGTAATTAATATCAAAGCATTTTGAATAACGAACAATAAAATAAAGAGTAAAATACAAAACAGTACTTACTTTGGTGAGTTAATTGATAGTTATGTCATGTAAAAGTAGATTTGTCAATACCTGGTTTGAGTAAATGTAGAAGTCAAGTTGACATTTGATGTCATTAAATAGTCAAGAATTAAAATAAAAATTTAAACTTCAACTAATAGAGGCCTAGATTTGGCGAACCACCCTGAATAAGAGTACTTAATTGAAATAATTGATTTGAAAGTAATTATAGCTTTACTAACATGGTGCATTGCATTAATTAAGGGCAAGCTCAAAGTAAAATAGCCACTACATAAATTATACGACTAGTTCAAATGTGGGGCTATCACTAAACATAGCAATATATATATATATATATATGCAAGTTAAGCACATTTCAAATTTTCAGTACTTACCGTCTGTAGAAACTCTTGAGACATCGTCTTTTTTTTTTGGGAGAGATCTTCATCTCGTAGCCGTTTTTTGGGCTAGGACGACATGGTTCTTGGGGGATTTGCTTGAACCAATTTTGGATGGGTACACTTCCTTTAATTAACCTGTCATCAGACCACATAAAAATTTAATTGCATAAACATAACTTTATTAGGGAAACCTACATACTACCCTGGGCTTGGTAAATTTTGATTTATGAAGCTTGTTGTAGGGAAATGATCAAAACATAGTTTTTATTCATGTGCTCTGGGTCAATTTTTTTTTAAATATTTCATCCATATCCGCTCGCCGGCATTTCTGTACCCATTGCATCTGCAATGGTAAATACGGCTAAATTTCAATATAGCGTTACCAGTCTTCGCGCAAGCGCTATGGTTCTGCAAGTCAGCCTCTCTCAACCCGTCGTTTCAACGGATCAGAACTGATAAAAACCACGTTTAATAAAATCGAGGCGGTCGAATAGAAGTTTTCTAAATGCATGTGCCCTCGTATCATTTGTTTGGAAACCACTGCTTTTCGGGGGTTCTCTGCTCTTGCGCGGAAAACGTCAAACCCGGTGTGGACGCTATACTAAAGTTTCCCCATATGTACAATTAAACATACACGTATTACAAAGAGGTTTGGTTAGAAAAAAGTAGCTGTCACGATCTCTTGGAAATCGAAAATATGATTTGGAGCACTTGGAAACACTGTAATTGTAGCAACTATGTATTGCGCAAATACCACCTGCCATTGTTATTTATATTATAAATAATATAAAACGGATAATCTAGCCGAATTTGAAAGAACTAATTGTAAACCACAGCCTTCTGCCAGGAGGCCGTGTTGTAAACAGATAGTTCGTTACACCGACCCGTCTGGGAGCAGCATCATCGAATTTTCTCATTGAGAGTATTTGCTGTCCGTACCTTGGAGAGGACAAATACGGCAAATTGACATCAGGGCACCCTGCATACAAGTGTTTGTAGTAGTAGTAGTAGTAGTATTTGTGGGGAGACTCATGTCATTTATAGGCCTTTTTTCCAACCCAGTGGACAAGGTCTAAGCATGCAGAATACCAGGTACTTACCTCAGTCCTACTTAGAATTTTGCCGAGACTAAGGAGTTCCAACCCTAGCAAGAGATCGGGTATGATGGGGGCCTCGATAGGCGACTGCGGTGATCGCTTGCAGTCGAGGTTACAGGGGTTTTTCGGGAGTCTGTTGCCGATGGTTAGAATTCGGACCTCGGTAGTTGTCAGCAGCTCCAGGAAACTCCTTACCATAGGTTAAGTTAAGGGTAGTTTAAAATAGTGGTAGTACTAGTATGCACAATGGGCCCGGAAAAGTGACCTAAATGCTGTAGGACATACAATCCACAAGGTATGATGCCCTTTTTATACTTTATTGATTACAATATTTATTTTATTATAACAGCTAGCTCATGGGATAAATTCTTTATCTGAAGGGTTTAGTTTTTAAACGTTTGAGATAAATCCTTTGTGTAATAAATGCAAAGTATGACACATGATCAAATCTTTATATTATAACCTCAAATAATCTGGTGTGAAACGTGCACGGATTGCAACAATAATTAACTTTGAAAGAAGAAAGCCAACTATTAATAAATTTGTCACAGGTAAATAAACAATACACTCTCTTTATTCACGTAACTTAGCACTACCTGTGTATCAGTTTCCTAGCCAGCAAAACTGACGCCTTGTCTAGAGTGAACCGGATCCAAATCCTTAAGGGAGCACCATCTTGTTCCAACGCCTCTGCTTGGGCTCCAAAAGCTGCAACTGCTTCTTTGCCTCTGCATGACCCCAATGTTGCTTCTGCCTTTCGGTACCTGCTCTAAGTTGCCTGTTCAACGATTCAGAATGCTTCATTCGGTCGCTATAGTTTGGTGACTGGCTTTGCCAATCCAAAACGCCTCCTGTAGATCTCCAACGCAGCTCCTGCCTTTCAGTACCAGTTCTATGCTGCCTGTCCAACGATGCAGACTGTTTTCCCTGCCCAGTGTATCGTGTTCGCTAGCTTCGCTGCTTCAAACGCCTCTTGGAAATCTCAGAAACACGTCTTTGCTATTCCTAGATATCTCCACACATGTAATTCAATAATACACAACGCTCGGACGAAGTGTTTCAATGATTCTTCTAAATTATTAGAAAACTTTAGATTTCGGAAACAAGCCCCACAATAGCTTGGCTTGGCTTCCTTATTATTTTATATTACCTGCTCTTAGATACCAACTATCTCTTGTTATATTGTAAGTACACACTATGATTCTTAATATATATATATAGAATCTGCAACCCCTTATACCGTTTATACAGTATCCGGGCGCCGGGCACACCGAGCCGCTGATGGTATGTGCATTTTAAATGTCAGATTTCATAAATTTTAGCTTCACTTATACTCGTGCACATAACTTAACACTTATCACAGGTTGCCTACAGGTTGTTTGATATGCTTTTTGCATGTTGGCGATTCATATGCACTTTTTTTGATACCATTACGCGTTTACTATCAGTTGGTATGTCAAATTGAATACAAATTGTATTGCACATTTTATTTGTGAACCTTGGTCACCCCTTTAGGCCCTTTGTACTAATGCAAGTTATTTAAATATTACATTATTTATCAATATCATAGCTTCGTTCCCACATACTGTAAAATTGAATCTACTTACTCAAAGCCTTGCCAATATTATTTTCAAACATGATTGCTAACCTTGGTTTCATTACATTACAGTTATTTATCAATCATAGTTTATAAATTTACCATTGTTTAATTCTTGCTATTACTTTACTGTAGGGATTAATAAATTGCCAATCCGACCATATTTGAATTTTAATTAACATTCGAGTAATAACACTGAACCCAAAATTGTTGTAAGGTATCATACCACTGCAACATTTTGACAGGTGTCTACACTGTTGTAAACATTTTAAGAATGGACTCCGCCTACTCTGAATCACAGAAAATGAACATACATATAATACACTTTTTTATGGTTTACCTCTATTATTTTTGAAGTTTAATATTTGGTAGTTTTCACAGCTTTCCATATTAAATTTTACAGTGAACATTGCAAACATTGTCTCTGCTTTTAAAATGGTATTTGCAAATGTCCACATAGCATTTATTAGAGAAAAACGTAGGTGATGTGCGAGCGAGAGCCTATATGGACGACAGAAGACATTCGGTAGGTGCATTCAATTGTATGAATGCATTTTATGGTGAATGAGCTTTTAGAATCTGTCAAACGTCAAACGAAAAATAAAAATATACGGTAACCCCCACCCAAAAAAAGCGCCCTTTGGTGCTTTCCAAGAATGCTTCGACACTCAGAATCACTCCGTTTCGCTAGTACCATGAAATGTTATAAACCAGTTATTTCGTGTCAAAGTAATATCATAATTTTACAGTAATGCATTACGAATATAAAAATATGCAAGGAATGCGGGACTAGCGGGACGCATTTAACATTTTGAGAAACGATTTCAATCCATTATTTGGATGCGGAATCGATACTAATATTGCGGGACGGTTGCTGGCCTTACATTTGAATGGTATGTAGCTAAAGCGTTGATGAATAATATGGTAAACCATAAAATAGTTGGACACCCACCAGTTATTGGGCACATGGCATTTAAGTCACTGCCATAAGGTATAAAGTAGGTTTTTACTAGTTAGACAATTTTTTTGTAGATGTACACTTCTGTGCAATAAAATTAATCACAAGCCTTATGACTATTTTTCACAATTTTCTAGTGTGTATAATTCGGGTTTATTTTAATTGCCTATCAGTAGTTTCAATAAATGATAAAACACCATAACTTGTAAATAACACCTATATTAAAAGACCAAAAGACCTTTAAAAACAGGCTATTAATAAATACAACAAAGCCTTGTATGCTTAATTTTATTGCACAGAAGTGTACGTCTATTGCTTGTGAATGTTAGTTGATATAGCAAGACTAGTGAATCACCCGAGCTACGCTTCGGTTCGCTAATTTAGGAGAGATTCATTAATATAAATTAAAAAAATCTGGTGTGATACACTCACACAACTTCCTTTTACAGTGATCTTATAATTAGTCAAAAATTTCATTTTTAATTTTTAACCATTTGTTAAAAATTTTCAAAAATTACAAATTCTACAAAAACGGTACAAAATCGAGTGTTAGTTGAAGAGACAAATTTTCTCTAGAATTTTAAGGTGAATTCAAAAATGTAATAATATACCGGGTGTTTTATTTAAAATAGGAGTTAATAAAAAAAATAGAAAAAAAAACAAAAGAAACCCACTTTAGAAGCATTCAACTGGAAAATCACCTATCTCACATCAATACACATTAAAAATGTAAGAAAAATGTAAAATTTAAAAAAAATCGTTAGAGCCGTTTTTGAAAAAATCGAAAAAAACTGAAAAATCACAAGAGTAAACACCTACTTCCGGTTATGCGATTTTCTTCAAAAGCTTGCTGTCTCATCTACATAGTACACAAAACTTATATATGAAGTTTCAATGCCATACCTCTTTTCATTTTTGAGATATTCTGTTC
Organism: Agriotes lineatus; assembly: GCA_940337035.1. NCBI lineage: Eukaryota > Metazoa > Arthropoda > Insecta > Coleoptera > Elateridae > Agriotes > Agriotes lineatus. Next base: position 31,294,772 of record OW679194.1, on the reverse strand, counting down.
ACAGACACACAGACAGACACACAGACAGACAGACAGACAGACAGACAGACCAATGAAAAAAAATATGTTTTTTGGGATCAGGGGACTCTAAAACGTGAAGATCTGTTGAAAACTCAATTTCGAATTTTTGGGGTGAATCCAATACTTCCTTTATAGTAGTAAAAGGAAGTAAAAAAAACGATGTATCGGCCGGCAATCGAACCCGGGCCGCCCTCGTGGTAGGCGAGCATTCTACCACTGAACCAACGATGCTTGGTTGAATAAGGCGCTGCTATAATAGTATATGAACATTAAGGGTTTTATAATTTCAGTTTACTTAGCTTTTTCGTTATTTTTTAAAAATAAAAACCATCCTACGGCCAAATCTAAAAATTACCAGCATTTTAAGCTATCATACAATTTAATCCGTCCAGTATCTTCGGGGGAGATAGCGAACAAACATACAAAGAAAGAGACCACTGATTTTATGGTATAGGATTGGAAATACAGGTCAACCCGTGTATTTCCGCACGAAAATAGCGCCAAATGGAGGGCAATTTCTTGCAGTGTACTAAGAAACTGCAATTGTGGACCCGCATTTCTCGGCCTTTTTCGTTAGCAGGAAAACCAAATAAACGAAATCCACTTCTTGAACGGTTAGTGCAGTTCAAAGATGCACATCCTGTCATTGTCAAATCATCTAACCTCAACCTTTTAGCTGACCAGCTGTGACGTTTGTCATTGTAATTGTGACGGATTTTCCATGAATTCATTGCCAGTAGACACAAAAATGGCGGTTATTGAGGTGACCTATTATTTGCAAGTTTACTGTATTTACGGACCGTGATTGCTTGCACTAATACAGTTTTCCCGCCAACTGATATTTTCTAACTTGTTTGTAAATGTGCATAAACGTATACCTTCTTAAGGCAAGTAAGCCCTTTAAAATTGTTAAACATAGATACTAAGTAATATGGGACCTCAATAGCCGAGCTGTCCGGACGCCCGCAATCGAGGCCACAGTGAGAATTTGACTACCGTTCGGGGCGTTCTGGTTCTCATTTAGGTAAGGCATGAGAGAAACCTAGTGGCTCATAACTGTGTTCTGTCACTATGTCATTTTTAGTTATCGGTCAGGGTGACCAATTACTGAATTTTGGGCCAGTTTCATTGGTGTTCGCTATGTAATAGTTCAACAAGTGCTATAACTCCTGCTACGATCAAAGTTGAATTTGAAGCTTTATAGGCAGTTATTAGACACTACACGAATATCTGTCTTATGACTGGCTAATAACAGTATTTTAGAAATGTATTTCCATTTTTTAGTATTTATCCTGCCAAAATCTAGCTCTTATATTGGCGCTGCAATGTCCCAGGTGAGTATAAAGGTGACAATGGCTCACTTCGGGCAATTTCAAAGAAGTACTGCCTTCAATGTCTACCGTCGCAGTTAAAATTGGAAAACCTAATCATAAAAAACATTTGGACCTTCTCCGTTTTTGTCAAATACTCGGAAGAATTTACATTGGTTTAGTAAGTTGTTGCTTTTTAAAAAATATCATTATTTCAAGTGTGCAGTTCGAATTAATTACGCAACCTCTTCCAAATATTTAAAAATAATTGTCCAGTAGATAATTGGCTAAAGGTAATAAACTAAATTAATGTCCTTTCTATTAAAATAACCTTTATTGTGTTTACACTGGAGTTGCTTTTATAGTCATTTTCTGGCGCCATCCCGAAATTACGGAAAGAGCAAGCGAAGCAGTAACGTCAGCAAGCTCTTGCATCTCGAAAGACGATATTCGGAAATGGTTTGCCACAATTAAGGATTATTTAGAAGAAAAGCATCTTGAAGCAGTAAACTATCCAAATCGAATTTTCAATGGAGATGAGACAAGTTTTCAGATATTCTCAGCAACAGGCAAGATTTTGTCACCCAAAGTATTAAAGAATGTTTACACTATCGATGAAGATTCATCAAAAGAGAATCGAACAGTGATGTTTACATTTTTTGCAAGTGGATCTTTCTGTCGGCCGATATTAATATTCATATAAAAGAATATTGGAAAAGATTTTACAATCTGTTCCAGCTCAATGGGAATTGATCACAGTGACGACGGTTGGATGACAGCAGAAGTTTTGTACGAGTATGTTTCACAAGACTTTTACCTCTATTTACTTGCAGAAGTTATAGCTTTGTACCCTAATGCCACCAAAATCCTCCAACTGGCAGATATAGCTATCATTCGGCCTCTCAAGGTATCTTGTCCACCAGCAGTATTAAGCTTGAACTAAGCTTGAATTCTCGCCTCTATTAGAAGATGTGATTAAAAACAGTATCAAACCAGATATATTAATAAATGGCTTTAAAGCACGTGGCTCATATCCATTTAATCCAAAAGCTGTGGACTATACCAGATGTTTGGGAACTCCCAGAAAAAATTGTTATGACGCTAAGCAGGCATAAGAGTGATGAATTATGAGATATTTGCAAATATCGTAAGAAATGCAAAAATATCTTAATATTAAAATATAAAACAGATTGTTTCGGAACAAGGCAATAGTGACGAAAGACGAAGAAGGTATTGTGATGGCGAAAAAAGCGCCTTCGGAGATTTCTTTAAATCTTCACGTTGCACAGTACCTACATTACGAAAAACAGGTTTTCTGAATTCTGTCTCTTTGTTTGCGGTATAACTCGAAAACTATTTGTTGGAGGAAGACAATATTTTGCATGCATATTATACGTCTGCCTAGCATAAAACCGAGACAATTTACGACAAATATACGCAAAGTCAGCATTTTAAAAAATATGATTTTGGTCATTTTTACGTTAATTGAGATATAGATAAAAGTAATAATTAGAATTCCATTGCCGCTAATGCTTTTTTATTAGAAAGTTATTTAGTTTGCATTACCAAGTGTTTTTCTTTGTTGTTTTGGTATTACTTCGAACGTAAAGATATTTTTACCCCTATTTTTCTTTGATTTTTAAAATTGTTTATTGTCACGTCCACTTGCTAGGAAAGTTCTGAGTAAAGCTTATTTTGCTTTATTTACAATTTGGAAAATTTTAAATACCAGACATTGATAGTAGTGTAGATGAGGAAAATACTCCAATGACGACGTCCCTAGATAGTGAATTGCCTGAAACTACTAAAAATACGGAATTGATCACATAATAGCAATCCAAGAAATTTATTTAAACAGTACTCAGCTGGAATCAGGTAAAGCTGTGGATATATACCTGCTCCAATTGCTGGTTTTCTTTGTTGTCCTAATTCTCTCAAACGTAAAGGTAAAAAGAATGTCAAGATACTACCATACGCAATAACAAGTAAAAACTTTTAGGAAATGCTTGCAACTGCTGCTAAAAAGGAAGGAATCGACGAACAATTGCTTTAAATAGAGAAGCATTAGAACGGAAAGCAAAGACATTAAAGCAGGATAATGAACTGAAGAAGGTCAAGGTGTTACGATAAAAAAGCTGACCTGCGATTAATTAGATAAAATAATCAATGGTAGTAAAAATCGCAGATTAACCTCCTTAAAGTAAGTACTACACGAAAGCTTTAAAAATTTTTACTTACCGCACAGGCTGAACTAACTCAAATTCGGCGATATGGTCGTGGTTTCAAACTACCAGCTGTGTAGCCTGCAAAGTCTTCAAAAAAGATATAAGCGCCAGAAATCAGATGATTTCTAATAATATAATTAACTACAAGTGATTAGCATTTATTTATTAACTGCTAAATAATCTTGTAGTCTATAATGGTAATTCAATATTAAATAATTAAAATAATTTGATCACAAATAATGTAATAATAATAGAAATGTGCAAATTAATTAAAAGTTGCAACACGCCCCAAGAACAAGAAGCCCTTTTGGGTTATTAAATTAATTGTAACCACAAAGTAAATCGAGTGATAGACATATTGCTATCATTGCAAAGGCCATTCTGTTCAAGCAGAAAACGTAAATGCTCCTTTTACAAAGGTTTAATTGCACATACAAATTGTAGCTTTATATATTAGTCGTAGTTAAATATACGCATTTAAGCTTCAAATATTAGAAATAATTGAATGTATGAGAAAAGTACAAATTTAAACTTTAAATATTGATAATAATAATGGAATGTACGAAGTTAAATTTCAAATATCGGTAATAATTAAATATATAAGGTTTAATCCTGGAATAACCAGCCCGAATCTGCTTGCAAGCAGGGAGTCCGTCCACTTTTAGTGCAGTTTTTACTACAAGAGGATCACTAACCTCCAACGTCCATGAGTTGCTGTTAGACAAATGCTGGCCGAAAGCTGCTGTACCCGGTGGTTAAAAGCGCCGTGGATGCGTCAGTAATTAGAGCGAAGTCATTCTCAAACTGCAAGAGCTAGGTAGGACGTTAGCAGGTGTTGAAAATTAAATCAGGACAGCAACCTTGCTTCCAAGATTAAATTTTTGGGTAAAACTGCCAATTAAGAGCTAAAGAAACATAATTAATACCAGAATAGCAAACAGAAAAACTCAATCGTAGCTGAATCAAAAATATCAACACTTCAAAATTAACCGTCGTGGCGTAATAAAGCACGAACGGGACCTTTTTAGAAGCAAGTCGCTTTGTCGAGGTGCAGAAAAATAATGCCAACGCATTCGGCCAACTAACGAAGACAGCTGGACTCTGCCACCTCGCGATAAGCGCGGGTTTACCAGGTATTGGTACGAATTGAGCGAACTGGTCAATTGAAATAATTCGAAATACGAGCTGATTACTATGCAAAGACAATATACAGGCTGGTTCTGAAATAATTTATACCTATGTGGAGAAAGCATTCGAGCGAAGTCGAAAAATGGTTTCAAAGAAAAACGAAAACCATCGTTTAGTTATAGAAAAAAAACCAGAAGCGACATTCCAATGTTCTGTAAAAAAGGAAGCCAATGACTACTACACAGATGAATACTAAGATATAAAGAATTGAGTTGTGATTCATGTAAAAATCTGTACCATCGATTCTGAATTCCACCAAGACATAACTAAAACATTCGTGACCCGGATGATCACGACCCCTTTGTCATAAGCGTTGTTAAGAAGAAGAGAGTGATGTAGATATCGGTAATGAATTAGAAGGAAACGAAGAAGAAAATGAGGAAACATTTCCAACAGAGACAAATGAAGAAAAGAAGGAAACAGATGAGTTATATAGCAGATATTTTAATAATCCCGCGCAATAAACTATATAATAATTTTTTAAATATAAAATAATTATTAGCAAGGTACACTACACTTTATAAATTGTATTAGATTCAATTACGAACCTGCCTGTCAAACTCAGGGCAAATTAAAGGAGTGTAATTTATTACCACAAATAAATGGTTTATTACTCATTCTTTATTTTATTTATCCGCAATAAATTAGGGCTTAGCTCAGTAGAACATCAGATAAACTTGGTTCAGGGTGAAGGTTCATCAAAATAAAAAAATTTTGTACGACAAATAACTCGTTGTATGACAACTCGCATATATTTTAGGCAAATGCACAATTTTCATCTGACGCTTAGATAACCTCTAAATTTGACTCGCAACAAACTGATCTGTGGTCGCAAGAAACAGCGTAAATTGAATTGAAAAACACCAAAGTGGCAATAAAGAATCAGGTAAATATACTGAGACGTAGCAACTGCTACGCTCGTTGTGTTTCTAGTGTGACGTAGAAACCCACGCGCCATCTATTTTTGTTCTATATCCGGCCAAAACTGAAAAGTGCTGAGTCATTTTGCATTTTCAAAGGACGCTAACTGAATTTCTCGAAGTTGGATGGATCTGGACCACTGAATTACGCCTCTCCACCTCGTACACAGTCTAATCTTGACGAACCTCGCGAATTTTGGGGCTACAGCAAAAGCTTCCTGTGAAATCTTACCTTAATCGGAGGCCTTTTGGACGTTGGATACCATTTTCAATGACGCCACCTAAATAATGCATTTGGGAATGGCTTGTTGGTTGGAGTTACTACACGTACGCGCTCACGAAGGTCGCCTCTACAAGTAGCAGGCATTAATTTTGCTGGGCGATGCTGCTTACATAAGAAATTGGGCCCCCGAAGTTACTCGCACTTGGACGAATCTTACTGCTGGCTAATCTGCTTCACTTGGAAATCTTAGCACATGGAAAATTATACGTACGATGCCCTGCATACTGGTTAATAACTTTACACACAATTGGTATAACTAAAGATTTTTTATTTATGACTTTATGTGATAAATTAAGGAGCTCAATCTGGCCCCAACACAAATTTTACAGGCTAGTTTGGTTATTATTGACAAAAGAACGTCATGCCACTTAGCAACTAAATTTTCAATTTTTATAAAAGAAATTGGGATTGATAACATGTTTAAACTTATGGACTATAGTTTTGATGTCATGTTTTTGCCGAACTACTAAAATTGTTTCTTCTTGGAATAATATCACTTAATTTTGGTCTGACTTTTAAATTACTTTTGTTTATAATGCACTGATACACTTGGAGTTCATTACGCGTCTCACTAACTGTCTTTAGATCGGTTGCCTTCCATTTTTCATTGTTCTTTGCAATCATGATTTTGCTACCACTGTTTCGTTTACCTTTCAACTAATTTTCCGTTTGCTGGCTTACACTTTTAATACATAACGCTGATATTCCTTCTGTACTTAACAAATTATTCTGTATCATTTTATTCACATTATATTTGACAGTAATAAGCTCAATTCAGTCAGTTACAAATTAAATTGCATCGACCCTTCCGAACATTTATCATATCTGCAACTCTGAACGTAACCCTTCTAAAAATTGCTTTAGTTTATGCTAACTCTTATCCCTCAAATGATTAGTTACTGCTCCTCACATCAAGTGCATTTTTTTAATGTAAAATATTGATTATCTTGTAATAGATAAAATATTTAATTCTGTGCTCATGTCGACCTTATTCATTTAGTTAATTAGGCAATCAGAATTTCTACGAGCAGTGAACCATTACAATAACTGCAAGGAATGGCACAATTCCAAGTTTAATAACAAGAAATAAATGTGGTATTTGTTAAAATTTCTGTTAATTATAAAAGAAATTAGTCATCTAATAAATATCTTTTGTAGTGTCCAGTCACTGTAAAAACTGTCCAATAACCGTACATTTACATATTTTTGTGTTCGAAGGGTTACAGTACTTTTATTAACAACATTTTTTAAAATCATGTTGTTATCCTAAAGCACTTCTAAATGATCTGTAGAATAATGTTGATGTGTTTTTCAAAATAGAGAATTTAGTCGTATTTTAAAAATTAATTTTGGCTTTAAGTGTCCAATAACTATGCGATTTACCCTATACTAGTTTAGCGGAGTACCTACATAATTTACTAATGCTTGCCACACATAAACAATCAATAACAAACTGAATACTTGTATAGAAGTAAAACGAAAACAAAAAACATAATTGCAAAAGAGGATCTGAGATAGTGTCAATTCTCTGTAGTAATAGCACATATACAATTGTGGGCAAAAGTATAGAAACATCTATATGGGGTGTTTCAGAACGATGGGATCAAACTGCTAGGGGTATTCAGTGCGACGGTAGAATACATTTGAGTATAGGAACCCATGTCCGGAAATGTCTCCCTGGGGCACTGGGACTCGATGACACGTTAAGACAGTTTAAAAACAAAATGTGTTTCAATTACTCAAATGTCAACGATAACGTACAGCAAATTTTTAACAATTCATCCATTCTTATAGACTTCACCAATCAAGAATTGGCGGATATGCATCTGGCATATGGAGCAACAAACTGCAATGCATTCAAATATTTTGAACTGTCTTAACGTGTCATATAGTCCCAGTGCCCCAGGGAGACATTTCCGGACATGGGTTCCTATACTCAAATGTCTTCTACCGTCGCACTGAATACCCCCTAGTAGTTTGATTCCATAGTTCTGAAACATCCTGTATATCTCCTATATTTTCATGAAATTTAGTATACATCTATTGTAATGGTATGATGCTTACAACAATTCTGGTTGCACTGCTAACTTACGGATGTTAATGAAAGATTCAAAAAGGCCCAGAATTTTTATTGTAATTATTGCAACAGTAAGAGTCGCTAGTAAACATTGAAGATTACATAAAACAAAAGCTAGTTATTGAAGAAAACGATATCGTCAGAGTTGCAATCAGATTCTATTCAATTTTGTGCTTAATATGGCAAATGTAGCTAATGTTATGATAACTGACAGATTAATTGAGTAACGTCAGGACACGATAATATCATATATCTAATACTTACTATATTGCTAGCGGCTATGAGTGGGAAACTTGCCAAGGAAGTGAGACAGACAACCAACTCTTCAATGTATAATGGTGAGCTGTGCGCAAGCGCGGCGGCGTCGTCCGGCCAATGGGGAGTGGTCAAGTTTAAAATTCGCTTCTAAAGGCGGAGTTCGAATTCTCACGCATGCGCACGAGACGCGTTATACTCTAAGTGAGACTATGTCGGCGCCGTAATGTTTTCTGACGTTTCCAGGCCCTACTAGCAATATATGTGTATTATATATATGGATAATATATGCCGTCGAATGGCATAAGATTAGATGTATGCGCGAGTATATACACTAATAGTACTGTATTAACTAGATGGTACCGTCGCCGATACAGGATCAAAAAATGGTGTAATAGCTTATTTAGAATCAAAGTTAAATCGCTCATTACGGCGATTTGTTTGCCAACTTTATACCAACAAGCTGTCCTTAAGACATCTCCACTCTCTCGATAGAGTTGCAACTGACCCTAAACAATTTTCAGTTTCATTAGAAAAACAGATAGAAAACTGCCGGGGTTACCATTTGTTGTATTTGAACCAATTCAAAGTAATTTACCCGATGTAGTTTTAATTACCGCTCAAAATAATTTTGGTTTATTATAATCGACTTACCTTTCATATATAACTTTGATGAAAGCACCTGTCGTGTTTATGTTCGCCATATCAACAACATAGCAGAGAATGTGGTCAATAGCATATCAAGTTTTCTACCTTTTCTTTTAAATTGAACAGAATTAGTTTTGAAAACGCAAGGACCCTTATAAATAAATGCAGGCAGTAAATATTGTTTATAAAATATGTTTGACACAAACCAAAGTACACGTTAAAAACTTTAAAGCAACTGTATTAAATATTTGAGTAAATTTCTAATGCTACGCAACAACGCAATTCCAAACCAAAGAACATAAATAATATAGCAGAATTTTATTGCGGCGCGGCGTTGCTAGTTCATGTGACTGAAAAACCATTAAACTTTATGTGCAATTTTCAGTGGTTTTAGGAAATGCAGCCCTAAAAATGCATTTTGCATTTGTTTGCGCAGCCATTAGTGTAGATCGTGAAATATAAAATAAAACGAGTTTTGTGTATTTTGCCAATCAGCCCGACCGATGTTTGTGTTATATTCGTGAAATCTAGCACAAGGCAACTAGAATTAAGCTACATTTGTACAGTGTGAATCCGCTCCTCAAACAAGGTAGAAAAAGAAATATTTCTGTTATGTTGCTTTTGTTGCGATGTGTACCAAGCAAATACGAAGGATCTCTAAAGCAAACCCTTTAAAAATGAGCTTGAGCCTGTTGCAGAGAAACACGCCTTCTTACTAATCAAACTGAAGCTCCGCGCTTCTTGTCCCTGAAGTAGTTCAGAACTTGAAGCTGGAAGCTGCAGACTGCAAACATATCAAGTTTAATACCCGAATATAATAGCTAATTATGTTCCATTAGCTTGCTCTAAAAATATTAGCTTTACAGAATCATCCTCGGCCTGTTTCGAAGAGAAGCTACTAGAGGAGCATTGTTTGCAACCTATATATTACTTTAGTAGTTCGTTCGTTCAAATTTCTGTGTTCTGAAGCTCTGAGAGCCCAAATATTTTCGCTGACGCAAAATGGGTCAAAAGTGAGCGGGTGCAGATTTAATCCAGGGTAAATAGCCCAATATCTGTTAAAGTTTATTAAAACAAGAATTAAGCTAAAAATCGGTAAACGTCTAGATTTGAGCACTCCGATTCTGAATATTTGGTATTGTGGGCTGTCCGGGGGGAGGGGGGGATTCAAAAACAACCAAATGGTACCGCACTTGGACTCAAATCCCGAAAAGTTGGATAAAACCTTTGATGAATTTAGATTCAAGAGCAGAAATTGGTATACAGGAAGATTTTAGGTCGCTAATCACAAGTATGAAATCAAAATTGCTGTAAATAAAATGACGGATTCAATATGGCGGCCACCTGTAAAAAATATAAAGCTTTGATAAAAATTGATATACACGGGTTTTTGAAGCAACTCATTAGAAATACTGTAAATAAAGTAGTGGATGCTCTATTTGTTGATTATGTGCTACCACAAAGCTTGGATTGTGATTTTGTTCTACTTTGTCCTTGATTCTATCATTTCTCGTAATTCCTCTCTGCTTTCACTGAAGGAATAGCTTCTTTAGTGCACTAGAAAGAACTATGGACTTGCCGTAATGCAGATGGATAAATAAGATAGGAAGCACCTGGATTATATTATATCTAATAATCAAAATATGGTTATGGACAAAGGTGTAATTAATACAGCAAATATAGTTAGCGATCTTCGTATGATACGAGGTGTGTAAGAACATAATACATGAACAAAGGAAATTAGCAATAAGTAATCCCCACTAAATTAACGTAGAATTACTCACACTTAAAACTGCCAAGTGCAAGAAAAAACTTCAAAAGTATAATTGCAGCGGAAAATAAAAAACCCACGCTCTTGTAATGCAGATATAGTACGTGGCATAATAGAAACATCTTAACTGACAGCAACAAAACAGTCACAACGCAAGATAGAAAAACGAATCCAGGAACCTTTTTTTTTGTTATAGGTGGGTGTAATAAGTTACCAACCTTATTTTAAAATGGCTTCAATTGAAATTAAGCAGCCTTCTCATTATGAGTGATTGTTTTCAACGTGATTTTTTTTTTGGTAATTCAAACGTTTTACGATTTGATATCCTTCTAATAGGAAATGTTTCGTGGTATCTTCGCAGCGCCATTTTTACGTACCTCACCATAAATTAAAAACATGTCTGTTTGTTCTACAAAACTGAACCAATTTGTGGTGTTTGTCATGACAATAACAAATTGAAGAGTCTTCAAAGTACTATAAACTCGCACGAAAAGGAGCATGAACTAGTAAAACAGGTTACTTAATACTAATCAACAGATTTAATGACAGATGTTTAATCAACTGTTAAAAAAGTAAACGATATGCTTGATTAACTTCGGACTTTTAGCTATTTATCTTTAACTTTCAATAACTTGGCAATAAATTATTTTATCTACTAGCAACATGATATTGTACATTTTCGTCATAGAAACAAAATATGAAAAGCTACTCATAACTCCCAAGGGACTTGTCAAATTATTTCTCCCTCAAACTCATGGTAACAATGCAACTACAATTAACGTCCTAGCAACCATACAATGAGGCAATCCTTGATGTTACTTACATATTCTAATTTTAAATGTCATTATGACATTTTGAAATTTCATATTATTTTTACGAATATGCTAGTAGATAAAATATTGTATGCACCACGGGAGATATTCATGTTCTTTACCTTCGGTTGATTTACAGACCTCGGACCAGAGGCTCTCGGTCTGTAACACATGTCAACCTCAGGGAAAAAACATATTCATATCTTCCTTAAAGCATAAATATCTATTAAACCATGTTTCTATGAACTTTTTTGTTTATTTCGTGCTGGAGAACACATCCCTAAAATAGTGCCTTGCAGTTCCGGAACACTCTGTATATCGTGTGTTTAAAAAAAATTATTCGCAGCATGCCATGATGAAATTCGAGTTGGCCATAACTTGATACATACCCATTGAAGCAAATGAACTACCATAAGTTAGGGAGAACTAAATTATATTTTGATCATGAACTATTTTCCTAAAAATATAGTAAACACTTAGTAAAATTAATTTGTATTGACTGTTATGATTAATGCACTCGTTGTTGTATAAATGCCATCTTATTTTTCTTTTTGCTTAATGCAAGTAAACTTAAAGCAGTGCAATCTTTTGCCTATCACAGTCACAAATGTTTTTGCAATCTGACATTCACCTCTTAACTTAAGACCAAGGCCTGCTCTAAGTGAGTTGTTTTTAGAACACACGATATTAGTTCTTCTGAAACGGTTTAAAATTCGGTAAATAATCAGTAATTACAAATAATTCTAAATGTTTACATTTTTTGTAATAATCATGTTGGCGGGCTAATAATTTAACCTATATTAATATTGACCAATGAAAAAAATATGTTTTTTGGGATCAGGGGACTCTAAAACGTGAAGATATGTTGAAAAGTCAATTTCGAATTTTTGGGGTAAATCCAATACTTCCTTTATCGTAAAAAGAAGTAATATAATTACTTAAATTTTAGAAAGTAAAACCACTTGATAGAACATCTACTGGAGCTGATAGATTACCTAAGTCTGACGTCACGAATGGGAGGAACTTAACAAACCTGTCCAAATAAATCGATAAGCTATGTAAAATGCCCATTTGGAGGTGTTAATTGCAAGTTTATCTTTGTATTTGTCTTGAATAATAGTGGTGACTTTGATTTTCCCATAAATGTGTGCATATTTAAAGATTTTTTCAGGAGTTTCTTGGAACGGTAAGGTTTTAACTGTTATCTAAAACAAGTTTTTTTAGGTTAAGTTTTGAATGGTTTTTATGCTGTATAATTTTTAATAGGCAGTTTCATTTTGGAAATCACGTCTGTAGTCGAAACTCTCCCAATGAACAAATCACTATGATAGAATACCCAATAGCACAGCGAAGAAACTAATAGAAAAAACGTTTGCATACTTAGCAACTGTTTTCAATGCATGGCTTAGAATTAGGTATTCCCCAATGAATGGAAACAAGCAATTATGCTGTTTCACAAACCAGGAAAAAATAAGAAAGGCATTACCAGCGGCGTTTGTCAGTTGGACCACGAAGGCAGGTAGCCCGCATTTCGTATAGGTCAGTTGGACCACGAATGCCGGTCGAAGGGATTATGAGATTAAAAGATTACAGGAAGACTACAGTTTATTGTAAATTTTATTTCTTAAAAAAAAGCTACAAACGATACATGTTAGAATTATTAAGAATTAGGTAAAAACTCAGAACTAACTGATTTCACAAAACTGAACCTCGACACCGTCTTCTGATTATATTGCACAATTTTATCATTAATATAATTTTGTTTTTTACAAGTTTCGTTCCTCATTTTTTTTAATACCAACATTTGCACTTTTAATTTTTACATAAATTTCAGTCTGAAAATTTAACAAAACATTTGTAAATTTAAATATGTTTGGATACTGCTATAAAAACTCGCATTGAATCTCGAGTGAAAAGATTCGCATGCGTTTGTTGTTCTGTATATGAAATTTGATTTGCAGGCCCATATTGTGGGTGGCAATAATGCGTTGTCGCTTATGTAATTATCATAGAAATATCGTCGAAACTCTACAACTCTACTATCATTGGGCATCAAATAATACAATTCGGTATTGAAAAAATTTACTGCGTCTGTAGGTTCTAAAAACTGCATTCCAAAATACACTTTTAAATGATTTCCAATACAGAATCTCTATTATTATACTCGGTTACCAAATTAAGAGCCTGAATTTTACGATACCAGGCTTGACATAAATGAAATCTACAGCCAACAACTCTAACATTTGGCCACATTGTACGACATGCTTTATCTATTGAAAGTACAAAATCAATTACGATTTCTGTAGGATTTAGTACTAATCCAACTTCATGACATTTTTGTTGAACAGTTTTAAAAAAATTTAAATAAGTATTATATTTTTTGTCAGCAGGGCAAAAACTAACGGTACATAGTGACCGTTCTTAAAACCATGCACTGTAAACATTTGATAAAAAACCTTGCTTGAGAATTGAAAGGTACCGTCCATATAAATTGTATGTAGTGAACACAAGAAAGGTAAATTGCTGTAGCAGGAAAACACAAAGATTTCTTTAGCTTGATTTACACTTAACACAAAGTCTTCTGGTTTATTGGTTTTTAAATTAATATTTTGCACTGAACTATAAACCTCTTCTTTTTTTCAGGTAGCCGGGGTATAATTCTTCGTCGAGCGATATATAGGTTTCTTCTGATGCAATCAACGTAGTTGGTTCCAATTTCAGCACTGGCTCCATTTGTTTGTAATTCCAAGTGAATCAATTTGGACGGTTTTTCAGTAATGTCCTCTACAGCCTTTCTTTTTATAGAATTGCTGAGTACTTGTCTTGCAATATTGTTATCCACATCATAATTGTGACATTCACTTTTCTCGATTATTTTGTTTTCATCCACCATATTGGTGTAAATTCTTGCTGCACATCTGCGGATGCAGCATCTCCAGCGTATTTTTCCACATTTGGAAACGTGAACTTTCGAAAATTTATAATTGTTCACCACTAATAGTTTACAGCCCTTTTCACTAAACATCGACTGTGCGATTTCGTTTTCCATGTTTTCACAACTTTACTTTTCCACTGTTTAGCAGAAACTAGTAGACATTAAAAAATAATTTTTGTGTGTACTACCCACAAGCCCGCCCCTAAAGAAGAACTACCAATTACGTCTTACATCCCACTATGCTAATTACAACTACTTCTCATAAAAGTGCATTAAGAGACCATTAACACGTTATCTTAATTCTTAATACCTTGGGTAGCAGCGTGGTCCAACTGACTGGTCATGCTAATCCCCAGGTTTCATAATGATCGGATTACCTTTGGGTTCGTGGTCCAACTGACATACCCCCATTACCAGCTATAGACCAATTAGCTTACTATACGTCATTCAATCTGACAAAAGTTACTACCGTGCATTCATTTTTAAATACGTTAAAACATTTTTCCTGTACCTAACTGATTTACTAAGAATTCAATTTATAAATACCGAAATTACATTTAATTAGTCCAAGACCACATATTGCAAAAAACTAACACCTGGTTTGAATACACATTTTATTCTTAATTTTCAAAATAAATGTATCTCCGCCAGAATCACTTTATCTAACTATTTAGATGGCGGCTATATCCCACCACGCAAGTACTGCAACACCATAAATTCTTATTGGGATCAAATATAATGTACACCAAATTAAACCATACATCCCTAGTGCTGTCCACCAAAAAATTTAATGAACATCAAAAAATCTTAATGCAACCCAAATGATTATATTTCAGAAAATGAGAACAGCACCACTAAAATAGCTATGTGGCGTGCTGTTTTACTATTGCTTACATTTTAAATTCTATATGTCTACCGATTTTACTAAATGTTCACCAAATTTAGAACGCTCAAGTTACGCACCCGTGCTGTACATAATAAATATTCGCGTTATCCATTTATATTTAGTCTTTCTCGAAAAACTACTTGTGCGTCAAATAATTATTCTGTTACTCCAAAAATGAAATAAGCTCGCGCATCTCTCCTTGTCGCTTCCAGACAAACTTCTTGAAGGCCTCAGCTTCCAGCCGCACACTGTGCTTGGTAGCTTTTACAGCGAGTGTAACCAGTGTATTGCCGTACGAAAAGACTTGATAAGTTTCATTTTCATTTTTGTTTTGTGAATTTTGTGTTAGATTTTTATATACAGTGTGTTTCACTTTTCATGGGGACGATCATGTATCACACAAAGTACCCAACCAATTTTGTTCAAATTTGCAAGGAATGTATATACCCTTAGTGCCACCCAGGACACAAGGACACATAAGAATGGGTCCATAGGCGTCCGTCTTAGGACGAAAAAAAGGGGCTATTTTTTCAAAAAGTAATAATAGCGATTTTTTCGGCCAAATTTTTTAACATAATCTTAATCCGCGCCTTTGAAAACCCTTGTGGCCAAATTTTCATGCAAAAATTCCTATGCGTTAGAAAAATATTAAAACGCAAACTTGAAAAATACTGTTCATTTATTTCGTCATTTTTCGAATAATAGCTGAGTTTTAAACATTACTTTAACTGTTTTCGTTTTTCTAAAGTGTGGCTATAGCAAACACATAAAGTTTTTTCATTGTTGTTAAATAATTTACTTGGAATTAGAATAAGAATTCTGCAGACTTATTTCTATGTCGCCATTTATAAACAAGACCTAATAAAACATGATACATTTTTCTTATAAGTGATATTTAGGCTTAGGCAAGATTATAAATCTGGGTATACTTTTGAAATTGAATGTGTTATAAAATATAGTAAACATTGTGTATTTCTGCTAAACAAATAGTTTTTTTAACTGCTAAATAATATAAGACACTGACGAAAATTAAATATCTGGGTATCATGTTAGAATTAAATGCGACATAAAATTTGGTGAACATTTAGCATTTTTAGCCAACGAAAGTTATTTTTAGGAACAAATAACACAGGTCTACAAAAAAAACTTTTTTGAAAGATGTTTTGATTTCAACAACTAATCTTATACCATATCGGGGCCCTGATCATGAATTTCTGTTTCATTTTTGTGTATCACGTAAGATTCTTTCACAAAATGCAAAAAAAAGAAAACACCTTATACACATAACGTACATTTATTGCATAAAATAAAAATGAACTTATATTTCCAAAAATATTACATATTCGATTTTGTTTTCTGTCCAACTTAATATCTTTTACGTTTTGTATGAAAACTGCGTTTAGTAGCTTTTCTGCTGTGTATTTTTTCTGAATTATCGCGTTGTAACATCCAGCAATAGTCTGCCATCATTGATATGCTCCATCTGCCTTGATAACGTCGTTCCATTTCGCGTATATCCTGGTGAAACCTTTCACCCTGTTCTTCGCTCACTGCACCGAGATTTTCTGGGAACTGATCCAAGTGTGAGAATAGGAAATGCACTTTTAAACTCATATTGCAGCCCAAGTGTCGAAACTTTTTTAACATGTTGTTAACAACATTCTCGTACTCAGGGTGCTTATGATTCCCCAAAAACTTTTCAATAACCTCTTTAAACGAAGTCCACGCATCTTTTTCAACAGGATTCATACAATTGAGAAAATCTTCATCTTTACAAAGCAATCTTATTTGAGGCCCTACAAAAATACCTTCTTTTAACTTGGCTTCAGATAAAGTCGGAAATGTGGTGCAAATATATTTAAAACAGTCTCCACCTTTGTCAAGAGCTTTAACGAATTGTTTCATTAAACCTAATTGAATATGTAGAGGGGGTAAAAGGACCTTTGTAGGATCTACCAATTTATTACGTTGTATGTTTTTTTCACCTGGAATTAGATCTTTTCGAAGAGGCCACTTTTTTTCAGTCCAATGTTTGTCTCTTGCACGGCTATCCCATTCACAAATAAAACAAGGAAACTTTGTAAATCCTGATTGCTGACCAAGAAGTATACAACGCACCTTTAGATCTCCACAAAGCATCCAATTATGTTCAACATACTTGATTTTCTCTAAAAGAACTTCCAAGTTCTCATACGTCTCTTTAAGATGTACCGAATGTGAGACAGGAATGGAGCCTAACACGTTACCATGATGTAGTAACACACCTTTTAAACTTCTTTTGCTTGAATCAATAAAAAGACGCCATTCTTCTTTGTCGTACCGAGCAGTACCCAACTTTGTAACTAAATCAGGAATGGTGTCACAATATACTAAAGATCCATCCGAACTGAAATAAGGGCTTAATTCTTTTTCGCGATTTCTGTAGAAAGTTGTTGATGTTCCAGAAACCAACAAATTTTCTCACGAAGTCTGGATGCCAACAATTCTGACGCGTCTTTCGGAAGATCCAAATCTCTTATTAAATCGCTCAGTTCATTTTGAGTAAAAAGTTCTGGTTTATGGCATACTTCTGGATTAAAGTCTAGGTCGTTAGAATCAGATGGGCCCTCATCGGAGTCAAAAGAAGGTACAGCTTCTAATTCTTTTGGTGGAACAGGTACTGGTGCGTCATGTCCGTGGGGCACAGGTCTGATAGCAGAACTGACGTTGAAATATGTTATTTTTTTTTATTCTTAGCATTAAAACCTCTTATATTGCAAGAACAAAAATAACAATCATCACTATGGTTTTTTGGTTCACGCCATACCATGGGTATTCCGAAACTTAATGATTTTTTTCTACCTTTTGTCCAGTTTCGCAAGGCTTCTACGCAAACCCTGCATACAATGTGTGGTGCCCAAGATTTATCTTGGTCACCAAGTTTTATGCTAAAATAAGCATAATATGCTGATTTTACAAATGCGGTTATACGTTGTCTTTCTTTAGTTATCACAAAACTTCCACAAATATAACAAAAGTTGTTCGGATCGTTTATACAATGACGCCTTTCCATTATTTAAATTGAAAAACACAAACATCTACTAAAATACACACGTCGAAAATCGATACGCACAGTAGTAAATCCAAATGGAGACTAAACACAAGTATTGACACGTTGCAAGGTCAGTGGCAATATAATACAATGTTGCCAGTTTAATGTCTTAGGATCAGAGCCGGATTAAGGATATGTGAGGCCCAGGGCTACATTTTTTAGAGGCCCCATTCCCATTTATGCAACGGGTACAAAGGGATCTAAATGATTAGAAACCGCACTAGATTATATATAACCTTCGAATCTTTTCGAGGCCCCCGAAATTCGGTGGCCCGGGGCTGCAGCCCCCTTAGCCCCCCCCCCTTAATCCGGCTCTGCTTAGGATACCATTTTGCAACAAACATTATCAAATTTGGGCATGAATATTTTCAATACTTATTTTAATGCTAAATTTTAACAAGCACTCGTTTTGCAAAAAATCTGTACGTGATGGAAAAAAACGGATGTTCTTATCGAGATCAGGAGGTCCAAATCATTCAAGAAAACGTATTAATTTCCAAACATCAAATTTGTTGTAGACCTGTGTAATATAAGAGACTAGCATGATGTCAATATTTGGTTGTCGCTCTAAGATTATGCATTTTATTAATTTTGGTGAGCATTTAGTATTTTTGGGAAACAAAAGTATTTTTTTGTACGAAAAGATTGGGTAAATTTGGTAGACTGTTAAATACCACCCATTCTTATTCAGGCTATAAAGTAGGTACATTCACATCAATTTTTAGCTTTATACTTTGTTTTTTGGTGAGTTGGGTTAAATTCCCTGTACCAATTTATTTTTTTTTTATATGAATAGAGTATAAAAAATTGATGGAATTCAAAAGATGGTCTTCTGATAACTATTATACTAATTTTAGTAGTAGCAGTGACCGCTCATGTCGTAATGTTAACAATAAACAATATAGTTAATAATTGGCTGTCATTCTTTAGAACAGCAACAAAAAAAACCCTTTTCTATAAGTCAATATTTCAAATACCTATATAATCCTATATCAAAGCAAACTACAATAATATTTAAAGTTAAGGATTATTTATAAAGTATAAGACGTGATTGGTACTTACAAAAGTAAGGTTGGTACATCATAATTGTCAACAAAGAACATATAACGACATTTTTAGCTGGTTAAAAACAATAGTTGAACACGGTCTAAATTACTAAAAAATCACCAGACAGTGACAAGCGCGAATATTGAAAAATCTGTATACAGGAAAACTCGTACAGCAAGGGTGTTGTGCGCAGAAGAGGGGCGTGTCTATTTTATTGTAGTACTGGCAATATTGTTAAAATTTTTCCTGGGTTTAAAGTTAACCAGACAATTACTTAAATTATCAACTTTTGTTCTCCAATTCATACAGTATGGTTGTTAGTGCAACACATTTTTAGGAAGATACGTTTAGAAGTTTATCAACCAGTCTCTCGTTACCAGCCGTTATCAGTCGAAACCGGGTCATCAGTGACCGAAGCTTGTTATTTCCAGGGATGGTAAAGTTATTTCAAAAGATTTCTAAAGTCTGGGTCACTACTGACCCCATTTCAGCCTACAAACGGTTAAACAAGGCACGCCTGCATTGTCGTAACACAATGCTTAATACAATAATTTTCTATCTGGTATTTACAACTTGGAAAACGGAACTTTAGAAACGCCGCATCAAATAGAAGTTCTTGAAGTGACAGAAGGGTTCCGTTGTTACTCGTTAGCTTTGAAATCTTACTTTGTGCCGGAGCATCACTTCTAGAATTTCGCAAAGTGCTCCAAATGCGGCTGATAGGAGTACGCACAGAAATATTTCATTTAAATCCCGCAACTATAGAATCGCTCTTCCATTAAGGCGACCGTGTAGCGACAACGAGGTTAATTCTGATTCTGTTCACACCAAATATTTAATTGCACGCTGCTACTGGCGCCCCAATTTTTTGCACTGCCTAGACCTTTCGATTCTGTTTGAAATCGCCTTAAATTTTTCTCACGTACGTAGTCAGACGGGAGTCAGTTGACGTGAAGTTCCCTTTACTGTTTTAGAGCAATCTAAGGTCAATACTATAATTCCTGATATTCGGTTTTATTCATCCAGGAATGCTCTCGGGACGGCTCGTCTCCAAAGGCCAATAATCGAGCTCTGGAGAAATCGACTTTGCTTCGCTGTCTGCTCAAATCTATTAAATCACTGCCCTCCAGCAGGGGCTGTCAACTTCGCAGAAGTTTAAGTAGAAAACTACCGGAGTTTGTTGCGTTGATATGCTTTATTACCTCCTTAGACTTGTTAGGGTTTTGATGTCTATTAGGGCTAGATTGTCTGTTTGTTTTAATTACTTCCTCCATATTAAGTATTTTTATTTTACATATTCAGCAATAGGTTGTTATAAGAAACAATATTGTAAATATTACGTTTATTGTACTAAGAAAATTATTTGCAATATCAGAATTAAGCGATAACATATACATGTTCAGCTCTCTTTAAGTCTACTTGCTGTTAATACAGGGTGTCCCAGAACTGCTTCCCCACCGATTAGTCATAGATTATAATAAATCGATTAAACCTAATATACCTTAGTTCAAGTCCCTCCAGTAAGAAGTTATAGGGCCTTGAAGTTTAATTTTTTCTTTTTTATTTTTATGTTAATTTCTGAAATGTAAAGATCCCCATTTGAATTTTGGTATACATGCACACTATTATGTACTGCACTATAAAAAATGTTTGATATTCTAGACTTCACTGTAAGAGGTACTTTACCTTTATCTAAAAACTCGTTTTGGCTATAACTTTGTTACTTATAACAGTTATTTAACGCTTTCGATTAAGCATAACGTAGGTATTAAAAATATACAATAATGATTGCCTTTTTGAGGAAGCAGACGGCGGACAATAAAGCCAATTTGTTTTGTAAAACTTAAAGTGTAGAAATTAATAAGTTTCTTCTAGATGCGCCAGATAAACATTGCTTAATGTTAATGGTAGGTACCTAGACACAAATTTATGAAATGTTATTAGGCTAATTTTCGTACAATTGTTGTTAGGTTGCTTTAATATTCGGTGTGTCCGGAGCTTGTCGTCGGGACGAACCCGCCAAACTGTTAATTGACGACATACAGTGACTGCCAAAAAGTCGGCTTCGTATGAGAAAGTTTTTTATTTTTGATTTTTCAAAAAAAAGTTTACTACAATAATTAGTGCTTAACCAAAAACCTATTTAGCCCGTATTATATATACCGAGTAATTTTTACTTTTTTCGAAAATGCAGTATTTCGAAATTGTCAAAATAAAAAAAATTCGATTTTTCGGAAATTAAGTAAGATTTTTTAGAGTGTGTTAGTTTTAGCTAACTGGACAATGTCAATGCCAGAAAACATCTATTTTTCTTTAACTTTAGATAAAAGTTATTTTTTAAATATTTTTCAAAATTTCACGTACCCTGGCTTAATTTTAAAGTTTATTTTTTTTGCTGAAGACTAACGATTTATAATTAGAAAAAATAATATAAAATGTTAATTATTCCTTGAGTTTTTTACCGAAAAGCAATATGTTCGCATAATTTTTACGGATTTAATGGAGAACGCTTTTTAGGAGAAATATTTTCCAATGGTAATCAATATCTATTTAAAAGCAGCAAAGTTCGGTGATTTACTTCCCCATTTCTCCTGAGATGATAGTCGAGATAGAGAAACTAAGAAGGTGTAAACCGAGAATGATTAGGTAATTAAATCCAGCGACCAGTCAAGCCAACTCCAACTGGAGGAGTCACCAGTTCCTAGGCTCTCCGGGCTAAGCCGAAGCCGCCTGTAGTCAGAGATTCCCTGCCAAGCCAATAGGCCGTCGCTTAATTCTGGCAAGCAAAATAGACAAGTCGCACCGATCCGGATGTCGTCTTGCCCTGAAGGAATCCGAGAGCTAGACCTACCAAAAGAAGCCATCCACAACTGTAAGGCACTTCCAAAATTCCGAAAGTTTCCTGAACTTCTAAACGGCTCCCCGTCGTATTTGTGGTTTGCCGGAACCGGTACTTGTACACGACCCTCAGAACAACCCTTAGCATATTTGTGTGCCTTGCCGCGCCCGGTATCTATAAATGTCTCATCGAAACCGCTCCTCATAGTATTCGTGGCTTGCTGGATACAGTACCTAAGCACCTAAGTACCTAAGACAGAGCGAGTTTCCTCGACTACAGGAATATGCTCGGCTTCTAAAAGAGGACTTATCTTCCTCGTATCTACAATGCGTACTTCAATTTCGCGCAATGGCATTGCGGTTCACAAATAACGGGGGGATATCGCAGTGGTAAGCATCCTGGTTAATGATCGTAGGCTCGCAAGTTCGATTCCCGGTCCCGCTGAGGTTTTTTAAACTTGTAAAGTTCAAGGAGGACTACATTCATCAAGGGTCGCAACTGAAAACTTTTCGGAAGTTTTGGCCACAAATATTAAATGGATGCTTTTATCTGTAATTATGCAAATTTCTCACTGCGATTATACATGATTTTAGTAGAAAGTTGTAAGTAAATTGTCATAGGTGCAATTGAAGTACATAATGTAACCCCTTGTGGCCGGTAGTGTTTCAGAATACTGTCATAGGTTATGACAAGGACTTGACCTTGCCCGCCTGAGTGTGTCTGAACATTTTAATACACCGCTAGATTTAGTAAAGTGTGTGAAAGTGGAGCAGACGCCACTGGTAGTTTAAATACACAGGGACGTATTTGCACATTCAACGCGATGGATAAAAAAGTGTTCGCACTGTCCGTAAGCAGAAGCGCACGTCGGGTGCCTTTAGTTTCCAGGATATCAACCAGCATCAGTTGAAAGTGAGCATTTCTACGCTGTCCTGGATAACTCCTAAAAGAAATGTCGTACCGGTGGGTTTTTAAGCTGATCGAGACGCTCGACGCCCCATCGAGATTTTTGTTTCTAGACTCATAGGTTCGCAAAGCCGAAAAAGAATGTGCCTGCGTCTTCGAGTGACGTTATGTTAAAAGCAGCGACAAGAATACCTGCGAGGAACAGATTAAAATTACTATACAAACCATTAATAATACTTGTTGAACTCATCTTCTAAACTATAACAGTTAATAATTCAAAATTCTAATGTGTCTACCGTACTTTGTTTGTATAATATCTTAATGCAATTTAAATTAGAAGATGATGCTGTTGTGTGGAATAATAAATAAACTTCACATATGCTTCTTAGACCGTACAGTTTACTTAATGGTTTAATTGAAGCATCTCAATTCAAATCAAGTAATTTGGTAGATGTGCGCTATAAATAAAAAATTCAGACGAATTCGGACATACTGCACTTAACACTTAAAGAACTTCCCTATAAAATTGATAGCAAGTAATAAAGTGGTGGGTGATTGTTTTTTACACTCTTCCGAACCTCTACCTACCTGATGTTAAAGCAAACAAATTAAATGACGTAATTGCAAGCTAAACTTGAGATGGTCTATATCGAAGTAATATTGCTTGTGTAAATCGATTCCTTGAACAAACTAGGCGCAAGAAGGGCGAAGAGCAGCTTTTAATTTCGGTGTGTGCTTTATTGCTAAGACAATGTTCAAGCGAGGTATCGTATATTGATGGGTTTGCAACAGTGACAATAATCTACAGCTCCTTAAAGTAAACCGTTACCTTAACTCAAGCTTGCAATTCAACATCCTCCACAACTTGGAAACATTATCAACAACCCTTCTGACACCACGATGTTCAGTAAACCATCAACTGCATGTTTGCGAAGTTTGGAAATTGGTCGATAATTTCAGGTGAATATGAGGGATCGCATTCGCTGCTGAAAATTGTTTTCTGCTCAAGAAGCTGTAAGAAAGTATAGCAAGCGCTTGGAGTTAGGTTCATTTATTTCTTTTATATGACGAAAGCTGTTTATGGATTTTAGAGTTGCTATAATTATTACAGTAAAAAAAATATAATTTGATTTGGGTAAAATTCGAAAAGTAATTTAGGAGAATATTAGTTACAAATTATTTAGAATGTATGATTTTTTATGATAAATAAAAATTATATAATCGTGAAATATACTTTAATTTAAATTTGAAGTAAATTTAACAAATTATTAAACGTTTCGCCAATTTTGATGGCTTCATCAGTAATTTAAAAGTTTATTAGAATATAAAAGTTTTATACATTCTGAAAATAGAAAAAATAGGATTAGCGAACAATTTAATTTTTCCTTTAACATGTGTACTTACATGATTAGTAAAAGAATTTTGGAAATTCTTTCACGAAATTTTTCAAGGTTTAATTATTAATTAATAAAAGCAGTCATTCTTTAAGTACCATCCATACTTGGATATAATTAAGAAACAGAAGGCATTAGCTGTTCTGAAGGCAGAATGCAAATAAAATTTGATAAAGGGGCTTGCAAGGCCATTCACATATTTAAGTTATCAGTCAATGCGCATAGTGCAGAAAGTTGGGAAATTAAGGTGACATTGGCAGAGGCGTATTAAGTTAAATTTTGATTTAATTGAAAAATTAGTTTTAAAGATAACAGCATGAATATGAGAGTAAAATATTTGGTTCAAGTGTAGTAGTCTCGTAATGCTAACAAATTATACGCTGTACAGAAAGGATAGTCAAAGAAAACGGGGAGGAGGTGTCTGCATTTATGTAAAAAATGAGTTTAATTCACGTAAAATAGTTGTCCAAGAAAATATTATGTATCCAACCGGAGAAAACGAGTCTATATGGCTTAACGTGAAGATAGATCGTACGGAGATTTTGACTGCGTGTATCTATCGGCCACCAGACTCCACTCCAGAAAAGGATGCGATTATGTTAAACTCACTATATAATGCTGCCCAACATAATCCTCGATATCTCAAAAATGATAAACCGTCATTGTTGGATCTGATTCTTGCTACAGACTATGAATTCATATCTTTTATAAATTATCTACCCCCCAATTGGAATCAGTGACCATCTAGTGCTATTGGCCACGTCAGAGATAGTCGCTGACAATTCGAGTACAAAATTAGAGACACCCAGAAGAATTTTTTTAAGGCCAACTATGCTAATATAAACGATTTTTTACTCGCCAGTGGATTTCAGTCATTAGAAAATGTGAACGAATCTTTAGAGGAATTCTACAGATTGTTAGAATTGGCTATAACACTCGTTCCTGAAGATAAATTTAGAAAAATCACAGAGAAGCAGTGGATTACACCAAAATTGAAATCTAACATACACAAAAAACGTCGATTGTGGGACAGGTATCAACGTACCAAATTACGATCGGATTACGATGAATATCGTGTTTATGCAAATATTTTAAGATTAGAATTAAGAACTGCTAGGAGTAAATATGAAGCGAGCTTAGTGGATACTGGACCTAAGAACTTCTATAAATATATTAAACGACTTCGAAAATATAAAATACTACCCGTTGTTCTACGATGGTTAGATGATGATGAATTGCAGAATGACCCCAGTGTAGTAGCCGAGATGTTTGCTAAACAATTTCACAGTGCATATGTTGGTGAAACTATGGAAAATTTCCCTTTGACAAATTCTACCTGAGTAACATCGAGCATCACTTCAATAGAGTTTAACGAAAATTTTGTATACAAACAGTTGAGCGCGCTAAATTCGCACTCCAGTCCTGGTCATAACGAGCCGTCACCACATTTCTTTAAATCTTGTGCGGCCACTCTGTGCGGTCTACTAGCCGGCATAATGAAGCAATCGAGAGTCCCAGCACTCTGGAAACAAGTTACTGTAATTCCTATTTACAAGAAGGGAGATAAGCTGTCACCCCAAAACTATCGATTGTGAGCCTAACATCAGTGTTGGGAAAGTGTATGGAGAGCATAATAGCAGCAGAGCTTATACATTTTCTTATTGCAAATCACGTGATACCAGATACACAACATGGATTTATGCCTCGAAGATCAGTTGCAACTAATCTGTTGGTGAATCTCAACATCTGGACAAGAGCCTTCGATGAAGACAAGGCAATCGACGTTGTACACATTGATTTTGAGAAGGCCTTCGATCGTGTACCCATTCGGAGGTTGATCTACAAGTTGGAGCACTATGGAATACGAGTAAACTTATTAAGGTGGTTGGAAGACTTATTAACGAACAGGCATTTCAAAGTAAGAATAGAGGGTAAATTATCACAGACTTATTCGGTATTGAGTGGCGTACCACAAGGTTCGGTTCTGGGGCCCTTGCTTTTTCCCATATATGTGAGTGACCTTTCAAGCTGCTTACGTTCCAATCCAACCTTCTTTGCGGACGACACTAAACTTTTTAACTTCCCGGCTATACATGCAGATGTGTTACAAGCGGACCTAAAGAACTGGAACTCTGGTCCTCGAGGTGGTTGCTGACGTTGAATGCCGATAAATGCAATATTTTGCGTATAGGCTATAACAATCCGAAACTGGACTACATTTTGAATGGAATTACGCTGACAAAAGTAGACATGCAGGTGAATCTTGGCACCGCGATGACTGCAAATCTGAAGTGGTCCCATCATGTCACATCTATAGTGAAAAAGGCTAATGTCATGTTATATTTGGTGAGGTGTGCTTTTAAAGATATAACTCCAGAACGAATGCTGGAGATCTATAAGGTATATATTCGTCCAATACTAGAGAAGGTATCGTCAGCTGGTCACCTTACTTTGCGAAGGACATAGACTTAATTGAAAAAGTGCAAAGACGAGCAACGAAAATTCCTTGAGCTCTGCGGAACCTATCGTATGAAGACCGACTATCTAGGCTAGGTCTCACTACCCTACAACAAAGCGGCGAGCGTGGAGACCTCATTGAAACTTATAAAATTGTGTCGGGGATTATTCTTGTTCGGTGGGTGTTTTTACGTTCAGCCAGAATATTTATTTACGGGGTCATTCATACAAGTTAGTGTTAGATCGATGCAACAAACTACCAAGAAAAAACTTTTTGTCTAACCATGTGCAAAACTCTTGGAATTTCTGCCAGCGAATATAGTGCTAAGTGAAAATAACACCTCGTTTAAAAATTTATTGGATAATTATTATTGTTCTCGATGATGTTATTGCGATCTCTGTATTGTTATTTTTAGATTTTAATTTTTTTTCAGTTGTTGCTAACTACAACTGCAATGTATATGTATATTGTAAATTTCTGACAGTAAGCAAAAATTGACCTAGCCCCCTGCTTACTTAATAAATAATAATAATAATAATAATAATAATAATAATAATAATAGTACTATTCACTGATATTGTATTTAACTTATGGAAATAATAAACATTTTCGTGAAACATACTGCTAATTTTGCGATGGTTCCTATAAATTGTTGAGCATTATATCCTTGGCCTTTAATATCCTCTTTGATTAGTCCGCAAACTTCAGCCACCTGGCTTTTGTTTAAACAACAGTATTTGTTTAAATGACCATCTGTTAATTCGTTTAATAAGATAAACTCGACATGAGTGTTTCTTTTCTTCATAAATTCGCTCTTTCAAATTGACCTTTTTATCTCTTTAGAAGCACTGTTTAATAACATAATATTGTTAAATTCCCTTCTATCGACATCGTATTTTCCTCTCACCCTGCATGTAGAAAACTACAAGGCCTCACTAGAAGAGAAGGCTGCGATGCTCCCCCACCACCTCGGGTGCCACGTCACACGTCGGTGTCTGCCGCCAACAGCTATTTCACGTGCACGTGTTCAGGCCGTCTGTCAAGTACCAGTATAATATTTGTACTTTACCTTGTTTGTACAATTCAACATTCGTGATTTATTAGCAATAGAGTATTTTTTTACATTTTCTAATAAACATAAAAAAGTTTTTTTTTAGAAAATGGATATTTAAAGTTAAAGCTTATGTGGTACCAGTTAATACATGTGTGGCTTGACGTTGACTTCAGTAATTTTCCATTTTGTAATATTATAACAGTTTACGTTTTATTAAAGAAAAAAAATGTTACTATACTTTTTATGCGAAATTTCCTTAGATACCTAGTTTTCAGAATTTATAACTGTCTACTTCTTTTATGTTTTACTAATGCAGATGTTTCCATTCCGAAAGTCATTGTAGACTATTGCCTTTGAAGTGGCCAATTAAGTATTTATCATGGTTTTATTTCATATAAACTTAAAAAACAACAAGGTAAATATGTAATATAGGAAGTACAAAATAGTAAACCATACAAGAAACAAGTCAAAATGATGTACTATTTAAGTTGTATACCATGGACTTTAGTGTCATACAACTGACAACAAAAACACAAGTGTATGTAAAATATATTAATAAATGTGTTAGACGCGTTATTATGTGTGTTATATTAAAATTCAATTTCCGATACTTTTGAAATGTGTTAACGTGGTGGATGCAACTCACCCATGACCAGAAGGCGGCAATGGGGCGCAAATAGTGCAGGTTCGAGCATTCCTTGACCCAGTGGCGGAGGCAGGCAGTTAAATGTAAAGGAACATAAACTTACTGATCTGTAAATCTCATCTATAACAATAATTGTACTCACCGGGGGTGGCCTCCCCTTGGCCCCTTCGTACTACTGGCAGTGACGCTACAATGCTTGGCCTTGCATCAAGCGGCATCAACCCTTTGGGCCCTCATCGCTGCCTTCATTGGCTGGGTTAGCTGTCGGTACCTTTTGCTAGTACTGCCCAATAGTAATCCACTAGATTAACTATTGTTACAACCCGTACAGAGTCGGTAATAACTACCGTAGTATACTGGTCTTTCACAGTACAGCAATTACCGTAAATCTTGCTATTGCTCTAACGGGGCTTATAATTCGGAACTCCATGCTTCCGGTGCGGAACCACATGCTTCCGCAAATCACTGTGCGAAACGTCGTGCTTTCGCGGGATTCAACTCTTTGACTATCACATAGTCGACTAGCAAAGCAAGAACCTCTGACGTATGCCGGTCGCTGTAATTGCCAAAAAGTCCACCAAACATATTCAACTAACTACAATAGTACGTACAATCTACTCTAGCTAAATTAATTCACTACTCAGAAAATACCCATGGCCGCGCTCGCAATTTCGCCTCACATTGTCGCATCTTATCACCTGATAATTAATTATTGGTTCGCATATAATCGCTTACGCCAAGAAATAACTACGCAAATAGCCCACTTTAACTAATACGTCGCACCTCTAGCACAACCCCAAACGTTTTGTCCCTTTTTTTTAATTCTATTGCTAACCGAGCCCCCTTCGACATGGTGCATTAGTCGGGTCCCTGAAACAACGGACCGCGAGCCCAAAACAGTCGTCAAGATTATATTACATTCCAGGGCTCAAAACATGCCAAAAATGGCAAACGTACTAATTAAAACTTAAAAATAATGCGCTCTAAAACCGTCAAAAGATTTAACATTTTGGAGCCTGAACTGAAACTCCGTCGAAAGTGCATGTGTTCGCGGGAGTTGTAGCATTGAATAACACATTTAATAGTGTGGACAACTTACCTAAATTATAATTTAAAGCTATTCTCATTAATTAAAGTGCCGGTAATTTTGTTACTCGAACATTCTCACACAACAAACGGATCCCCGCGGGGGGGGGGGGACTCCTTGTCGCATAACAATGGTAAGAGAGATAATCAAGAACTTTCACCTCCAGTAATTCAAAATAAAAAATACTATTTTGAACCTACCAAACTTATCACAGCCAATAAGAGCAACGATCGAGCAGAATAACTATCGGCAGAGCCAACAAGATGAACAAGATTATAATAGATCATTCCCCAGACTGCCAACAAAACTTAATAGAAACAACTGTTCAAATAGTCAAGAGACGCCAGACTTGTTAACTACTGTTATAACAAAGTTAATAGACCTGCTCATACCACACCTTGACAAAATAATGCCCTGTCTTACAACGCTATTACCATTATTATCTTCCCATGGATCTAAGTAAAACACAAATTATTAGTAGTATAACAATCCTAAATTGGAACGCCAATGGCATTAAAAAACAGCGAATCATATTAATAGAATTTATGGCAAGACATAATGTGGACGTGGCATGTATTACAGAAACACATCTTTCTAACACAGAAACGTTTAAAGCACCAGGATACCTTGTGTACAGAAAAGACAGAGTTACACAAACTGCATCTGGGGCGTGGCTATTATGGTCAAACGCAAATTAGCTCATTACTCATTAGTTAATCTGGACCTAGAAAACCTAGAAACTGTAGCTTTAAAACTGGTACTAGAAAACGATACTCAGGTCACACTGCATGCAGCCTACAAGCAACCAAATAAGCGACTTTTGGAAGAGGACATAGACAAAATATTTAACACCAATGAACCAGTATTAGTAATAGGGGAGATGAACTGCAAACTCACAGACTGGGGATGTAGAGCAAATAATCGAATGGCGCAAGGCTAAACAATATCATGATAAATCACGGTATACAAATATCGATCCATAATGATTGTACCCACTATCCACATAGACCTGATCACAAAGCCGATGTATTAGATGTTGTCTTGTTTAAAAACTTCTGCAAACCTATTTATCAAACTGTCTTGAACGAACTCGACTCAGATCATTTACCAGTTATTATTTTATTCTACAATCCACCGTAACAAATCCCGGTATTACCCAAATTAATAGAAAGTAAAATAGACTGGAACATGTTTCATGATGAACTAGACAAAAATATCAAAAGCCCAGGACGTATTCACTCAACAGCTAACTTTGACGACGCAGTACAACAATATACTGAAGCAGTGAAAGCCAGCATCCAACCAGTCCTAACTACATGGAAGCAAAAAAGGCGTAGCTATCCACATACACCTGTAGAAATATTAAATCTAATCAAATTGAAAAATAGAACTATTCGTGAATGGCAAAGGACGCGTAGTCCACATCTAAAAGCACTAACTACTCACCTATAAAGTAAGAATGCAACTGGATAATTACAGATATAGCTTGTACAACAGGTACATTGAAGAACTTCAACCCCGTGATGCCACAATGTGGCAGGCAAAAAAGAAGTTAATAAGACAACCAAACATAATACATCCATTGACAGCCAACAATAACACATACATTACCGATCAATAAAAAAGCAACGCATTAGCATCACACCTTGAAGAAGTCTTCACACCTAATAACGCAACCATCACTCAAGACCTTTTGAAAGAAGTGATCGAAACTAATAATAATTACGTTAATCAGAACACGATCGAGTTTGAACCAGCATCACCTGCAGAAATTAAGAAATACATCACAAAACTACCTAACAAAAAATCCTCGGAACCGGATCTAATAACAAACAGCATATTGAAACAACTCACCAAGAAATCTTTGGCCTTTTTGGCAACAATCTTTAATGCTTGTCTTAGATTTGGATATTTTCCTAGCTAGTGGAAACACGCTCACATACTTCCATTTCACAAAAGTGTAAAAGAGAACACAGACTAGAAAGCTACCGTCCAATTAGTCTACTATCAACCCTTTCAAAACTATTGGAAAAAGTTATCCACACGCGGCTTCAGAATGTACTGAATGAACAAAATATAATACCCAATTATCAATTTGGTTTTAGGAAAAACCATTCGACAACCCACCAATTGATAAGAATCACGGAAATAATCGAAAAAGGCTTCGAACACAAGGAATATACTGTTGCGGCTTTCATTGACCTTCAAAATACTTTTGATAAAGTATGGCACGATGGACTACGTTTAAAACTATTAAAATTGGAATACCAAACTACATCGTCAACATTATTACCTCATTTATTAAAGACAGAACATTTGCAGTTAGGGTAAATACAACACTTTCCAGTAAAAGAGTGATCAAAGCAGGAGTACCGCAAAGAAGTATATTGGGACCAACCTTATTTAACATTTACGTCCATGATCTGCAAACCACTAACAACTCTACCCTGGCAATGTTTGCTGATGACACTGCTGTGATAACACAAAGCGAGAATCTTTTAACAGCAGTTAATTATTTACAACGCATTAAACGAGATGTGCATATGGTTCGATAATTGGAAATTTACACAACAAAAAGCCAGGTAAAAGTATTTACCCTGAAACAAATCAAAAACCTACCGAATGTCAGACTAAACCAAAACATAATTGAGTGCAATAAAAGGGACTGGGCAATTAAATATTTGGGGGTCTATCTTGACACCAGGCTTGGATGGGGAATTCATATAAATAAAAAAATAAACGAGTGTCATGCGAGACTGGCAATTTTATACCCGCTGATAAACAGAAAGTCACATCTACACGTAGAATGCGCTATGTTAATCTACAAGTCAATACTAAGACCAATCTTAACCTACGCGTGCCCTGTATGGAGTAATACATCCAAGACGCATCTAAGAAATCTCCAAGTGATACAAAATAAAATAATCCGAATAGCAGTGAATCCACCGTGGTTCGTGCGAAACGAACAAATTCATAGAGAACTGGACATTCCAAGTATGTCCGACTATCTAAATAAACTATGTAGTAAATTCTTTGATACTATCACCGAGTGCCCCAACGCAGCGTATTTCAACCTTGGCCAAAAAACACACACCAAAAACTAAAAAGAAGACACCCACAAGATTTGTTATTATAATAATAAATAGTGATTAACAAATAACTAATTGTGCTTCAGTTTTAAATATTGTACCTATGTCATCTGAATCTGTAAGTGAAAGTTACATACCTACTATAATTAAAAAACAACTAATTGTGCTTTAGTTATAACTATTGTATACCTAGGTATTTTCTGAGGAGTTTAACGATGTCCTCAATCTCTTAGTAATAGTTATTATTGTACACATATAACAGAGTCATGTATAGGATACCTAATGCTGATCTGATTTGATTATAATAAAAAAAACCGTCAAAAATTGCATCCCTAACAAATGTTTGTACCAATTATCATTTAGTTACCATTACAGTTACAGTTGTAACAGTTTTTAAATTGACCGAGTGACACTTCGGCAATGTTTACCTTACGGAGTAAAGGGACGGCAGACCGCCTCTATCTAGAGCCCTTTATAATACAAGCAGACGCATGTCGCACAAGTTGCATAAAATCTTGCATCACAGTACTTTCGCGTTTACAGGTTGGTGACCACGATGCAACCAAAACATAACCCTACAACGTCAAAGAATTCACTCGTTGTGGGTTATATTATCTATGCTCGCTGTTCTAGCTTCTAACCTTGTGTTTGAGTTGCCAACTGTGTTCGTTTTCCTGCGTCTTTTTGCCTTTTATGCGTTGCTTCTCATATTCTTTATTAAAAAATCAGTCTATTTCAAGACTAAGGAATACTTTTTTTTGGATATAAGGTAAGCCTAACCCATTGATTCATTTTTGAATGAACTATTTACGGTCTTTTCTGTTTTTCAGATTTCAAAATCTTCGAGCATGCCCTGTTGTTCAGCCTCGAATTAGTACTATTAAACGTATAGACATTAAAATTTTTTTTAGTTTCTGAAAAGTAACTAATTTTTGAATTTTCCGCTTTTGTGATGTGATTCAATATGGCTGACAAGCATGCTAGTATTATAGTGGTGCTTTACCTCTTCTAGTGAGGCCTTGTTTAGGGGCAATGTATCTATTCCTTTACAAACAGAATTTGTTAAACGACAATATATTATTATGTATTTATTACAATTAAATTGGATAAGTGAAATCAGAAGGGAAGGTGCCAACAGGGCAACTACTTTCTCATATTATTGTTAAACTGCTGCCCTAAACTTTTGTAATGAACTGTTTTGCTTATTGTTGAAAATGTAACATATTGCGAATAAATCACTTGTGAAAAAGTTCCAAGACTTTTGATATCCTCATTTTCTTCATGGTGTGAATTTCCAAGGGCTCAAATACTTTTGAAAGATGATTTGTAGATAATAACTAGTCTTTTTTTTTATATAATCATTTGTCACATATTGTCGCTTCACATGTCACTTAATTGATGTTTGACGTATTTGTAGGATGTTATTATTGTTTATATCTGTTTTTGCTGCATAATTAAATAAATAAATTACAAACAAAATGCTACCAATGAGTATGATTGTAAAGGTATTCATTCATATTTATTGGCGGACTTCTTTCTATCCAGTTATCATAAATTGTTTATTATATTTTGGGTTTCTTAAATTTTGAATCACTTCCTATAATGTACTATAATGAAGGGTGTCTCAGAATGAATTTCGATTTTGTTTTTAACATTTAGGGGAAACTATCAGTATCAGAAATTTTTTAGCGTCGGAATTCCGATTAACGTCTTTTGGAGTTTCTGTCCAAATGGAGCGTTTTAGTGGAGAACAGCGTGTTTTTTGTATACGAGCATTTTATGAAGATGCTCATTCTTATGTGCAAGTGCAAAGATGTTACGGAACCAGCACTTACAATATGTGTATCAAAACCCATCCGCCAATTTGGTTAAACAATGGATTCGCAAATTTGAAGAAAGTGGTTACGCAGTCAATTCTTGTCTCCATGGACATCGGCGATCTATCAGAAATGAAGGCTACAGCAATTCTCGAAGCACTGTGCCGTCATGTTCTATAAATGCAAGACACTGTTTAGAGAAGTGCATAAGACGCCAAGGGCAACATTTAGATGATATTATTTTTAAGGTATAATTTCCAAGAGTTATTAATTGTATTCCTGAGTTTAATTGATTACAAGTTTTAATAACAAGCGAGCTATAATTTTTTTCAAAGCGCAATTCATTCTGAGACACCCGTTATGTAATAAAATAATTAATATAATTATGAACATTAACATTATGAAAAATATTACAATTTATATAAATATTAACCCTTAACTATGCATTAAAGGCTAATAAAAATCAAATAAGTTTTATTATTTTAATAAATTAAAGAAAGATTGATTACATACTAATATTTTTACATAAGTGAAAATATTACAACTTTCCAGTGGTAGATGTACTATCTCATGTTTGGAAAACTTATTGATCATAATACACATTTCATAACAAATAATACTTGAAATATTGTTGCATTTGTCATTGCATTAAAAATAATTTTTACCCAGTATCTGAAAAACAATAAAATACCATACAATTTGTACAATTACCATAAAACACTTTGTTCAAAAACGTGATTCATTTAATGTTCACTTTTATCATACTTAATTATTAGTGGGTAGTTTACCATTTCAGATACTGCATAAATATTGAACATTCAGCGAATATTATAAGAAATCAAGTACGTCCTTGCAAGAAAACCCTGAAGTATAAACGATTTATAAACTTTGATCTATAATATAATAGCTATTTATGCAACTAGTGCTAAAAGTCGACGCTTATGCACGCGTTGCATACAATATTTTATCTACGACCTTAATTTTACCGTTATTAATCCATAAATATCGATCTAACAAATGTTTACATCTACGACACTTCTAATTTATGTCATAATAAACAGTAGGTGATGCGCGGGCGAATGTTTGCGAAGCGAGTGCTGTCAAGGTCAGTTACGAAATGTAATTATTAATACTTCACATCTGAGTGTATTCATTACATAACGCTTTAATTATTTCAAAAACACTTTACTTGTAACGCAAGAAGCAACTAGAATAACTTTACAACTTCACCTACAGTTCGAAATTGTAGTTTTATAACCTCACTTCACTTTTAGCACTAGAGCTAAAAGTAAACAGCTGATTTCTTTAACCACGGTAAACTATAAAACGTCACTTGTAGTGAAACAAGCTAGCACTAAAAGGCCTACTTTTAGTAGTGGTAGTAGATAATAGTTATTTACTATATAAGAATATATGCCTCGTTATGACAGATTATTTTCAGTCATTTTACAATTTGCCCACAACGATGTGGTCAAAACGTGAGAACAAAAATAATTCAATTAGGTAGGTACCTACTAGGAATTCAGTAAAATGACAAGAAACATAAAATTCCTTTATTACGTAATTCTAAATAAACACTTCACATTTTAAAAATACCTATATAAACTTTCAGTTAGGTAATCTTAAAGTATTGCACCAAATGGAGTACATAAAAACATAAAATCAAATTCTTTGGTTAAAAATAATATATGCTCATATTTTTTATGCTTCTACGTTTACTTATTACTGCATGTCGAACTTCCATGACATTTGGAAGAGGATAATTTGTTATTTTTAAAGCAAGCACATTTCTTTCTCCCCTGACCCCCGAATCGTGAATGATGTGCAACTGCCTCTCTTACGGTTATTAGTTTATCAGGAACTTCATCTTGAAAATTGACTAAGGATTCTTGAATATCATTTCTGGAAAATCCAGTTTTGAGAATTCCTTTAGAGGTACCTAATTTGTAGAGATCATTTTTCAGGTCCATCACTTTTCCAATTAGATTCTTAGAATCTCGAGGTCCTCGATCTACCTTAGGAACTGCTAAATAAACATATGATCCGATTTCAATTGACTTAAATTTTTTGTTGGATGTATCAGTCATCTTTTCGGCTGCTCTTTTTTGGCCAGAGTAAGATTTCTGTCTTTCATTTTCAATTCTATTCTCAGTTCTACAATGACAACAAATCCTTATTTCCGGTTTTGAAGATGGACCTGAACTTAAAACTGAACAATTCAAATGCACTGTCCCATTACATGCCCCACATGTGAATTTAGCTTTTTCTGTGTTTTTGTCACTGCATGCGCAACAATACACAATAGTATCACTAACAGTCTCATTCGCATTTTTTTCTCTATTACCAAGGCGGTCTATATCGTTCCAGGCCATGACATTGGCTCTGTTGCTAGATTGTGTGCTAGGCCATTCCAAGACACACTAAGTTTTGTTTGTTTGAAATATATTTGACATTAAAAACTATTTTGACAAGACAGGTCATATAAGTTACAAAAGTGCCTTTGAAGTGTTGAAGTGTTACGTACCAACCTGCAAATCAACTTACGCTTCAATCAGTTGCTCCATATGTTAGCGTGTTCAAGTTTTCATTTAATAGAACGGTGGCACAAAAATGGAAAGACGTTTTGCATTTAGAACACTGACGGATTGGAAAGGCTAGCGTTGTGTGTGAAATGCACTTTAAAGGAGCAGATATAAAGGGTATAAGATGAAGAGACTTGTTCTAACTGCAATATCACTAGTTTCCAGGCAAGTTATTTTGAAGAAATTACGGTTTTAGAGGAAGTCAAAATTAGTAACAATTTACTTGCAATGCAAAATGAGGTACCTACCCATTACGAATTGTTTTTAAATCGAATATTGCGGTGAAGTGGCGCACTGCTATGTAAATAGCAGTGATTTTACAGATTTTTTTTTCAACTAGCATGCATCACAATGACAGCATATATGTAATACGTATATGAATGACAGGGATAGTGCACTGGCAGATTGCCCATTTAGTGACCAAAACTAGTAATTTTTTGTTAGCGCAGCCGTGTTGCCAGATTGTGGTAGGCCATTCCAAAGGCCACTTTATAGGCCCAGTGTCATGGCATGGAGCAATATAGACCGCCTTGGTATTACCCAATTGTAAGCCCTGTTCAGTGTTATTTGTCTGTGAAGAATGCATTATATCTTCAAGTTCCTCTTCTGTTCAAAGCTCTTTAATTACACAGTCTGGCAGGTTTGTTGATTTTAATCCAAGTTTCGGGTTAGCTCCAAATAATGCACGGTACGGAGTGCTTCCAATAATGCGATGCCTCGAGGAATTTTTCTGCCACTGTACAAACCAGCAGCCCAGGGACCAATTTGTGGATGAGTTATCGGACATCTAGGAACGAAGCATATTCTCAACATCTTGGTTACTTCTTTCCACGCTACCCTAGCTGTGAGGGTGACGTGGTCTGCCGTGAAAAATTTTGCAGTCAGGCCAGTAGTTGATAATTTCTTCTATTACCGAAGCAATAAATTCCCGGCTGTTGTCACTTTGCAAAATGTGCGGTGCTCCAAACTCCAAAAACATTTTCACCAACTCTATATCCACCTCCGCGGCACGTTTGCTTTGTAAAGGGCGCAGATGTGAAAATTTTGTGACATGGTCTTGATAGTTGAGAAGCCATTTATATTTCCCATTAGGGGCAAATTGGAAATCTATCAAGTCTATTTTCCCGCGAATGGTACTGCTTATTACTCTTTTTGTTACCTGTTGAAACAGCTAATTTACCACTCTTGAGGTCCTCAATGACCTCTTTGACTCTATCAGCCGTCCAAGGCTTTTTAATTACATCTTTCTCGATCTTTCTCCACTCTTTCACTGTAAAACTTTTGCACCTGTTCGTTAAATTGCACTTTGATAACTTCTAAATCCCGTTTGTCATTCTCGATTTGCACTTCTTCGCGGTTGATCACTCATTTTTATGAGTCTGAACGGACTTCTAAATTGATTGATAAATAACAAAACAATGCCCACGTTTTAGTTTATCACGTTTTATGTGAGGTTAGGTTTAGGTTGACGCGAACTTTATCGGGAACGCAATACTGAGCGTTTAGACTACATCGCTGTAGGCAAATTGTAAAATGCCTGAAAATAATCAGTCATAACGAGATATATATTCTTCTGCTTACATTTTGCCAGCATTTTATCAATTTTCCTGAATTGGTATAGTCATAACGAAAATTCTATTGTTCGCTCGCGTTTTATAAAATCCCTAGAAATGTTGTAAAAAGCCTAATTTTGCATTATGACTACGACATATACATAATTGACATGCTTAACAAGTTGCATGTAATCTGAATGCATGTGGCTCACCTTTAACTCCCGCTTTATCTTCTTTCTCCTTAAGAATTCCTTTTTCAGGCATTCGTTCACAAAATCTTCATGCTTCTTTAAATGTTTATCTATGTCATCAATTTTTCATCACATAGATTTATTGAAGCTCTGCATGGATTTATTGAAGACGAAGCTTCTTTTTGTTCGCATAATATTGCCCGAAGTTGTGTTTGGATCGCTGATAACGTCGATTTATCCACTTATCTCTAGGTAGTGCACTACCAGTTCTATCATCCTTGGTCTGTTCAGGCTTAATCCCGAATTCGTTATCAGAAGTGCTCCTAATGTTCTTGAGAAATTTATACAAGAAACACAATACGACTTTTCTTGCTGTCTTTTAAAAACTTTATATAATTTGAGGTCAGATTTACACATGTCGTGTGGTATTTTTTACTGCATATACAATGTATCTTTTGCTGATTAGATGCAATCTTAATAGTGCATCCTTTACAAATATCAGCCATCTTAAAATATTTTTCACGAAAATGTAACCCGTACGACTGTACTCGACAACGGCTCGATAGTGGATAGCCACAAGTATAACTATACGCAGTGATGTGTGTTAATAACTAATACTTATTACATACCCTTTCTCTGTCTTCGGATATTGGGATTTCTTTGTATCCAACGATGTGCGGGCCACGTGATGATAAGCAGACACTTTAGTCGACAGGGGTTTCTTTGTCTGACTTCCTAGATAAAGAGAACGGGCGGTTTTAATCTGCTATCAACTTAATGTTTTATTTATTTTAGGTATCTTGCTCATTATCTCACTAGGTAATCATGAAATAAAGCTAGAAGTATTATATAGTGTTGATATCGGCATTATGAAATGATTTAGTTAGATCTGCGACAATTGATGATACCTTACGGACTGATCCCCGAAGTGTGGCTGACATGTTTGCTAAACAGTTTCACAGTGCTTATGTGCGAGAAACTCTGGAAAACTTTCCTTCTCTACCAAATTCTACCCGAACCACACAAAGTATTACATAAATTCCCTTTACTGCAGAGGAGGTGCAGAAACAGCTAATGTCGCTAAATTCGGACTCTAGCCCTGGACAGAACAAACCGTCTCCACATTTTTTTAAATCATGTGTTCCGACTTTGAGTAGCGCGCTGGCATCTCTAATGAACCAATTCCTTACTTGTTCAATGGTTCCTACAGTATGGAAAGAGGCCACAGTAATTCCATAATATAAAAAAGGGGATACACTTTTACCAAAAAACTATCAACCGATAAACCTGTCTTGGGTAAATGTATGGAGAAAATAATAGCAAAAGAGTTGACGGAATTCTTTATTGCAAACGACGTGATACCAAAGGGTCTACATGGATTTATGCCCAGGCGATCAGTTGCTACAAACCTCTTAGTAAATCTTGATGTTTGGTCAAAAGTTTTCGATGAAGGATACCCTATTGATGTTGTGTATATTGATTTTGAGAAGGCTTTTGATCGGGTTCCCATCGAAAGATTACTCTATAAATTGGAACACTATGGAATCAGAGGAAACTTATTGCGCTGGTTGGAAAACTTTTTGAAAAACAGGTACTTTAGGGTCAGAATGCAAGGTGAACTCTTTGAAAAAAATATATGCAGTGCTAAGTGGCGTACCGCAAGGATCAGTTTTAGGGCCGTTACTTTTTCTATTATACGTAAGCGATCTTGCAGCCTGTCTTCATTCTAATCCAATATTTTTCGGGGATGATACCGAACTTTTTAATTTTCCCACGACAAATGCAGATATATTAAGATCAGATCTTAAAAAACTTGAAAGTTGGTCATTAAATTGGCTTTTAACAGTGAACGAAGACAAGTGCACTATTTTGCATATAGGTTTCAAAAATCCTAGATCTAACTCCCTAACTATTACTTAAAATCTATATAACCTATATTCGGCCTATATTAGAATGTGCATCGCCTATTTGGTCACCATATTTCGTTAAAGACATTGATTTAATCGAGAAAGTGCTGAAACGAGCAACAAAAATACCACAGGCGTTGAAAAACATGCCATACGAGGAACGACTATCTAAGCTAGGTCTCACAACCCTACAAAAGAGTCGAGAACGCGGTGATCTCATAGAAACTTACAAAGTGATCTCGGGATACTATTCAATACCTGTGAACATTTTCCATCTAAGCCAAAATATGAATTTACGTGGACATTCATATAAATTACAACTTGAACGATGCAACAAACTTCCAAGAAAGAATTTCCTGTGCAACCGTGTTCATAACAGTTGGAAATGATTAACCAATGATATAGTGTGCAGTGGCAATAAAAATTTATTTAAAAATGCCCTAGACGATTATTATTCAGGATAACAATTTCTTTGTATGTATGTATAATTATTCATATGCCAGTGCATGTCCATATTGTTGTGAAATGTTTCATTTCAAGTATATGTACTTATGTATTATGTTTAAGTTAAATAGTAATAATTAGCTGTATAACGTTAAAATATGTTGAAAATGTGCAACTGCTTATTTTGTATTTATGAACGTAAGCGATATCGGCTTGCCGCCTGCTTACTATTCTTAATAATAATAATAATTGAATACTTAGTCTATAGGAAAACGTGAGCTTAACAATGATTCTGAAAATTAGAAAGTTTGAGAACCTAAGCAGACTAAATCACAATATTGTACGTAAAAAGTTGCCCAATATTTTTTTACAAATTTAAAGGAGGAGGCAATTCTACACTCTCTTTCAGATAAATCAAAAA
Source organism: Agriotes lineatus (assembly GCA_940337035.1). Classification (NCBI taxonomy): domain Eukaryota; kingdom Metazoa; phylum Arthropoda; class Insecta; order Coleoptera; family Elateridae; genus Agriotes; species Agriotes lineatus. The sequence continues at coordinate 31,252,915 of OW679194.1, read as the reverse complement.
CTAACTTGATTAGACCGGATTTATTTTTAACTATTACTTAACACATGCGTGTGGCCGGCTGGTAAAGTTTCCTTCCAACACTCGCAACACCATAATATCTGTAAAACTTAGAATACCATAACTGGCTCAAAGTGACCCAAAGTTATAATTATATAAAATTTGTTGTTATAGCTTCAGAATTGATTTTCTATGAAGTAGATTAACTAGAACGCAGCATTTGTAACCGTTTTATTACATCATTACGATTACAGTGAACACGAAACTCAAACTCATTACATACTTTAGTAAAACAAAAATACAAGATTTAATAAATCTAAATTTAAAAATACAAAGCTTTTGAATACGAACTTGGTCGAACAGCCGATTTAAATTTGGTAGGGTGGCGAAAAGGCATTAAATAACATGAATCACACAAGTGCGGCTCTTCTGCTTCGTCATTCGAACATGTAGTACAGTTTAGTATACGCTTCCGAATTACGTTGGTGTGAGTTGAACAAATGAACTGATAACACTTATCACAGCTTAATAGTAACTTCATTTTAGTCACTGAAAACGGTTGTATAATGTATGGTAATAAGAGCTACTGTAAGATAATAGCTATTTATGCAACAAGTGCTAAACGTTGACGTTTATGCACGAGACATGAAAATTATGAAACGAAGCCGAAGGCTGAGTTTCATAACATGTCTGATCTGAACACGTCTGATCAAAAGTTGATGCAACCCAAACTACAAAGAACGCCTATCACTTGAGACAATATTTAATATGATTAATAAATTAAACCAAAGTCCCCAACTTGCTGTTTACGTGTCATTGGTGGCACTGTAAGTCTATGTCAAATTTGAGGTTAGCAGGTTAGGTTTTGTGTCAGTTTGTGTCAAAACTGATTGATTTAATTTCTGTCAATACACACATGTTACGAGATAACCAATTTAAATTACACGAACATAAGCAATTATGTAAGCGTAATTCCTTCACAGTCACCAACAACACACTTCAGTACTGCCAAACGCATAACATCAGCTGTAGCTGCTTATGGCGCTTTAGTACAGGGACCGGCAGAAAAACCGGACGGTTTTGAAATGGTTGCAAAAATTACAAAATTACAACAACATACATTTATATTACGAAAAATGAGAGAAACAGAATTGCCATTTACTAAAATATATCTTTAATTGCAAAAATTACAAAATTACAACATTATTTACTTTATTTGAAAATTATGTCTGATAAATGACGACCACCATTTCTGACACAGTGCTGAAGCCGTGTTCGGAAATTTCTCATCGCCCTCAGTACCATGTCGTTTGGTATGGCTCGTATTTCATTACGAATTGCTAATTTTAACTCTTGAATGGTACGTGGTCTTCTCACGTAAACTTTCGACTTCAGATATCCCCAGAGGAAATAATCGCACACCGTGAGTAGGTTTCTACTGCGAAAGCACGGTGGCTTGGGTTCCACTGCTGCATTTTAGCTGTCACTAAATTAAATGGCGTAGATTGAAGCAACCAATTGTCTTATTCTACGCCGCCAATCTTAAATAGGAAAAACGTAAAAACCATTTCAAAACCGTCCGGTTTTTCTGCCGGTCCCTGTACATAGAAACAAGTTCTGCTCAGCTTGGTTATGTTTTGTCATTTACTGTCACTTTTATATAAAAAATTTATATTTTACATTTCTTATGAAACGCGATAAACTAGTATACGGAAAAGTGGTTTTACTGAACTCGTATGGCCTTACTTGTTCAGTAAAACATCACTTTTCTAAACTTGCTGCGTAATGTACTATTGCTTCACAAATATTTTCCGCTCAAAAGAGGAGGATTTATGCGTGATGAATCAGGTCTGAAACTGTGTTGTGAATTCGACGATATTGTCAACATTTACAGGTTTGCTGCTATATCGTTAAACGAATCTACGAAGTTTATGAAGTGCACATGTTGTAGACTTATTTTGCGCATTGTGTAATTTTCCACCTAACTATTTAACTAATAGTTTAGTTCAGCTTAATCAAGAGGATTTCTTACAAAGCACCTGGAGAACGTTTCCGAACAGGCTAACTAAAATTTAAACGTGTACTGACTGGCCGAAGCAGTCATATTAATTTTAGCAATTAAATATTCCGTAACGAGTACTGGTTGGCAATTAACCGTATAAAGACACGCATGAACGATCCAAGTTCATTATTAAACTTAATTAAATTGATGCCAGGGCACAAGGCAACTCTGCTGAGTCGCCGAATCAGTCGTTCCGCTCAAAATCCCAGTTTTCCGTCGGGAAGAAAGGCAGCGGCGAATTTATTTTGAATAAAACTCGGCATTGCCCACGCACGTACGTGGGAATAAATCAGAGGCAGTCAAAGGTCGGAAACGAAAGCGAAACTGAAGCTGAACATGTTCGCAATTAATTAGCATTCAATGTTGCGCTTTCCATTAGTATCCATCAACTTCCGGTTTGGAGAGCGAAATAAGAACGTGGCTGAGTTACAATATTACTTCGGGGTGTACAGAGGCATCTCGTAATTTGTACTTCTGAAGTATTTTCGTCACATCTCAAGCTGAGAGGAAATGTTGGCGAGAAAGTATGACGGCTCTTCAAATTAATGCCCCTCTTAAGATTAGGAATCTGTTTACTTCATCGTTCGGGCAGGCCCTTCGCAGCCGTCTTGGATCAGTCGCGTCTATAAATATGTTTTAATCACATGACCTTCGCCGTCACCGCACTGTAATTAACTCGGTAGGCAATTATTTTTCGCCAAGGAATGAAGCACTTCATGTTGCTTTGCTCTCACTTCTGGCTTTAATATTGCGATTTATTTGACTAACCTTTTTCAACGAATAAGAAACCGCTGTATAGTAGAAATTTAACAATGGGCGTCTTGAAATATTTCTGTTTGTAAATTTTCTACTACACATAAAAATTGTGTTACACAAGAAAGTAAGGCAATGTGAATGATTATCGCCGTTAACGTTTCCATCTATGCTTAAATATTCGATTTTTACTCAGTCGATCTAAATGAGTTGCCTAACGTTGGTGACATTTTTCCATTCCATTTACATAGATTATGTGGTATTTTTCCTATTTCTGTCGAATACCTGACGTTCAGTAAAAATTTAAATTTACCATCTCCATTATCGGTTAGTTTTTGCATCATCTTTTAGAAAATATTTTACTTGTTTCTTTGTCATTTAGAAAATATACAGCTGACATATTTGAAATAGGTTTTCATGTTCACCAGCTATGGCAAATTAGTTGTCTATGTAGCCAAAACCAAGTTTTATATTGGAATGAAGTACAAGAGTTAGATTGAAAAAAATTAAGAAAAGTAGAAGACTGGCTTCGATGAAAGCAAAATGGACAGTACAAGAATAACGTCGATCGAAACTGACCTCAGTATACGCGAACGTTGATATACAGCTTGACGATACGAGGATTCTTTTAAGGTACTCGATCGCAGACCAATATGAAACTCCACGACACTAAAACGACACGCAATAGGAATTTTACATAGGCACACTGCACTTTGGTAGGCTGAGTATACATGACAGTCAGCTTAACCTTTCTAGGCTCAAAACAAGTTTAAAATTTTGGTGGCGAAAACTGAATCAGCCATGAATCATGAGTTAGGTTAGTTAGTTTATATAGGGTGTTTCGTTGATTTTGATAAAAAAACAATTATTATTTACAAATGCTTGACAATTAGCATTAATTAGTTTATATTTTTGCTCGATTTATTAATAATTCCACACATTTTTCTCACGCCGTTGATATCGTGTTTTGTTACGGGGTTTGCAATTTAAAGTTACGTCCTGCCCATTGAGAATATCGGTGACGGTTTTCTAGTCGAGTAGTACCAAATTCTTGAGCATTTACTAGAACATTCAATAATCTGCGTGAATCCGACGTTGTTCTAAGCAGTCGGTTTCATTCTGAACAAATTGATAGAATGCAGTCCATCTATGAGCACACGAACAATTTCTGCACACCCGTGTTCCTCATGTAGTACTAGTAGCAATTTTGGGGAGACTCATGTCTAGCAAGTAGGCCTTTATAGGCCCCTTTGACAACCCCGTAGGCAAGGTGTAGTCATGCAGAGTACCAGGTACCTTAGTATTACATAGAATTTTGCCGTGACTAAAGAGTTCCAACCTTAGCAAGGGATCTTTTACATGCTACACATCGTAGTAACATGAAATCCACGGTTTTACATCACTTCCGAATGATGGCATTCTGTAGAGGTTTTCATTCGTATTATTTTAATTTTGAAAAACCTCACCGGGATGGGGGATCGAACTCTCGACCCTTAGATCAGTAGCGAGAATGCTTACCACTGAGCTATGGAGCCCGGCCCGTTTCTCATGTCAGAGTATGGCGAATATTGCTCGAGCAAAGGTTGTATCCATCTTATGTCCAATTAGTGCAACATCTTTAACTAAGGGATCATGCCAGAAGATTGGAATCTTGTGAATGAGTAAATACTTCTACTGATAGTGTTCACCGATGGAACCACTTTTACGATGACGCTCCCGGTCATGAAAGGTGTCAGGTAACAGAATACTAAAACCAAATTGTTGGAGAACGGTAGATCGGCCGTGATGATTCCATCGCTTGGCCAACTGGGTATCTGAACCTACCCGATTGGATTATAAGCTATGGTGGTAGATGGAATGTGATGTTTATCGAAGGAAAGGTAAACACGCGTGATGAATTCTTCTTTAGGTGCCGTCGACGTCTCGAAGGTTGGCAATTATCATGAAACGGCCAATCTAATTAGTTGGTTTGTATTATAATTAAACCATTTCCTTAAATTTCTTAACTATTAGTGACGTCTTCTACAAACACTTTCCCTGTATTATTCTTCTTCTAATGGTGCCTATCTTATATTGATGTTGGCGATCACATTATTACATTATTACATTATTACTTGTAGTAAATAGTATCTTTCTCTCAGAATCTGTCCCAGATATTGTAACTTTCTGGTCCTGATGATAACAATAATTTCTTCTTCTTTGTGTTTTCTTCTCATATTTTTAGCATGCTTCTATGCATCCATAATTCAAACGCTTCAAACATGTTACCGTATATTTTTTAATGTCTTTGTTTCTATTGCATAGAATAATACTGACAGTACATCATCATCATCATACTCTGTAACCCCTTATACCGTTTACACAGTGTCGTAGCATCTCATTAATGTTATTTTCAGTTCGAGATTAAGATCTCTTCCAGGCAGGATCTTCTTCATTCTGACAAAAGTTGCATCGCTCTCACTATAAGTGTTTTTATTTCTTTGAAGCTGTTATTGTCGTTATTGATAACTGTTCCAAGGCACGTGTATTTCTCTACCTTCGCTATAAGTTCATGTAGATGTTTCCGTTATTTTGAGTCATTTTAATTCACTATAATAAACTTAGTTTTTGTAGATACAAAACTTAGTTCTACTCAAAATATTTATTCAGTAACTTATACATGCGTTATGTCAAAATGACAATATCAACTCAAACTAAACTGTGCTGGTTTCCATGACGCGACGCAAGGCTCTTACAGGCATATATGTACAGGGTTTTTATTAATTTCCATTTCCCACGTGGGCTATGTGTTCACCCTAAATGCTAGGCAACCAAACTTACACGATTAGCAATACTCCCCGAAATACAGTTACACAAAATTATCAGTGGCATAGACACGACACAGACTAAATAACGCTTGAAAACATAAAATACAAAGATTAAAGTCACCTTCTTTTTCTAAAAATTAGTGATGGTTGCGAATCATGTTATTCTCATAAAATAACAAAAAAAAATTTATTTTATTATATCGAAAAAGTTGGTACAAAATATAGGAGAATACTATTTGGAGCAGAAGTCAGTGATTTTTTAATCTAATTGCAACATAGGACATGACACAAGTTACAAATTATTATTGTTCAAATTCTCATTGAACCACTGACAATAGTGTACTGGCTGTTCATGGTCGAGTTCATGGTCGAGTGGATGTAGCTAGTGAACAGCAGACATTTTGTAGGGGTGCATGTATAGCCGTTTCTTTAAAGCCTTATAGCAATTGCCAACGGACAAACCTTCAAAAGAATGATGTCATTAATCATATTATACTAATATTAATATTGCCTAAATATTTTTTAACCATTGAATTTACCTGTTTGAGCAGATAATTGCGGAACGGATTCCTTAGGGATTTGTTCTATTCGTCTCTGAATATCCGCAACCACTTCTTCTGTTAAGACAGTTGGTCTGCCTGTTGACTTCCCCTTACAAATGCAATTTTTCTCCTGGAACCGTTGAACAATCACCTGTTTGTGGTTCCTAAAGGTATCGTAAGCAATGTTTGCTGCCGGCACAGCCTCCTTAAATCGCTCAATACAGGACTGCAATGAATAGCTCCAACTTCCATCGGAATTTTTTGTACCACTACGAAAGTGTGCCATCAAAATGAAAGAATTCTGTTCCGGTGTAGAAACCATTCTTCTTAGGTCAATTCTGCACATTAAACTAAATATATAATAATGTTTTCTAATGATTTATTGCCATATTTAATTATTATCTGTACTAATAATATAAACTTTAATTACTAACAAATTTGGAAACTGTTATTTTAGGTTATATGTAATAATAAATATTTCAACTTTACAATTTACTTACATCCAAATATCCAGGTAATTTCAGAGTTCTGAAAAGAACTGTTTTTCCATGCCGACTCAAGAAATACTATCCAATAACTTCTAAACAGCAAAACGAAAAGTATGAAGTTTAGAGGTTAGATGTAACGAACGTCAATGTCGCGGCAGGTCATTTAGAGGTTAGATGTGACGAACGTCGATGTCGCGGCAGGTCATTTAGAGGTTAGATGTGACGAACGTCGATGTCGCGGCAGGTCAAGATTTGGCAATTTGTTTAGGGATATTACCAATACCACCAACCTTCGAAAAACAATTTATAGCGGCAAATTTAAATTAGTCACGTGGGAAATGGGAATTAATGAAAACCCTGTATTACTTCTATATTGCTAGCGTAGGTAGAGAGGTCACAGCGTAAGTGAGACAGATAACCAACTCTTCTACGTACTTGGTGATCTGTGCGCAAGCGTCATCCGCGAGGTGGGGAGATGAAACTTATGTGAGGTCGCATTATCACAGAGTACCGTAAGCCTCGACATTAATCTTATCGTCAACAATTGAACGATTCGACTATTTTTGTACCAAGTAAATGAACATAGATTCTTTAGGAAAGTGCACAAGTAACACACAGAATGCCTCCCCCACCGGGGTTGAGCATTCCAACAACTGAAACTCTTAACCCTAATAACAACGTAAAACGCAAAAGCGACCAGCTAACACTACCGGAAAACGAGGTCCTAAAACGTTATTCATGGAACCCATATGAGTAAATTGAAAAAAAAACCCATATTACCCTCTCGCAACACAAAATTTGACCAACAATGATACCCCGTCTGGAAGTCAAAACAACACAAAATACCGCCAATATTTATTCATAGCTCAAACAATCCCAAGGCAATAATAGCAGACATAAAAGAAATCACAGAAGGTAGAGACTTTTAAACATCCTACAGCAGCCAATAGCTATAAGTTAATCTCACATCCACGATGATTACGGGAAGTTAACTAAATTTTATATGAATAACCAAGTCCAATTTCACACTTTCCAAAATATCAATGACAAACCACTGTCCTTAGTCATTAAAAACGTCCCCATTTCATTAACTGAGAGCGAAGTTAAAGAAGAACTTTTAGCCAAAAATTTACCGATAAAAAGCGTAACTCGTCTAATCAACAAAGAAAAACGGCCAATACCAATTGATGCAGTTATTTTAACAGTAAACGATGTAGCTAAGGAAATATTTAACGTAGAAACCATACTTCATTCAATCGTGACAGTTGAAGTAAGAAAGAAATTGGTTAACCTCTTTCAATGCCACAAGTGTCATAGATATGGGCACACAAAAAACTACTGTGCAGCCAAACCACGCTGTGTAAAATGCCAGGAAGACTATCTACCCCAACCAATGTAAGAAAACTCCCAATGTCCCACCAAACTGTGTAAACTGCGGTGGCGACCACCTAGCGAGTTACAGAGGATGCCCCTATTATATAGAATTCAAAAATCAGGGCATGGTAACAAAAACCCCCAAGAAACGTTCCCCGACAACCATTCACGACTCTAAATTTATCATACAGTCAAGTCACACAATCTAACTCCAATTTAATTAACCAAAAAAAAACGAATCAGCCCCACAAGTTTCTTCTCTTAACCACGATGGAATACTACAGCTCCTCAAAGAATTAATTACTCCCTTTATACCCCTCATTAAATCCTTTATATTATCACATATTCTCCCAAACATTATCAATGGGTAACTTACATCAAATTCATAAGCTCACAATCCTCAACTGGAGCGCTAATGGCATAAAATCCCAAAAACCAATCTTCATTTCCTTTTTAGCAAGATACAATGTAGATATTGCTTGTATCATCGAGACTCACTTATCAGAAGGTGAAATATTTAATCTCAATGGTTATCAAATCTTTCGCCAAGACAGACCAACTGGATCAGCATGGGGAGGGGTTGCCATCGCTATCAAACGACAATTAAAATACACCACACCAATAGAAGTGCCCGTCAGCAATCTAGAAGCAATATCTATTATTATCAGCACTGCTAATATAAACACTATTAAAATTTCGACAGTTTATAAGCAACCCAACAAGAAACTAATAGAAAATGATGTACATAGCCTATTCAACACAATGGAACCAACTCTAGTCATGCGGGACAGCAAAGCTACAGTGTGAGGATGCCGTGAAAACAACCGGAATCGCAAAAAATTAAATAAAATAGCGGCAAAACACCAAATACATGTCTCTACTCCAAGCGAGTACACATACTATCCATATAGAGATGACCAACAACCAGACATACTGGGTATTATCATTGATTAAATAAGTAGAAGAAGATACGCAGCTTTACGGAGCTGATTGTGCTGTAGAAATGTAGCGACCTACAGATGGCGCGTGTCTCGCCGTTTCTACCGAAACTTTTTCAGTTGCCCGGCAACAGTTGTCGCGTGAACATCTAGCTTTGGTTGGATCGTGCTCTGTGTTTCAAAGCATTGATTTAAATAATTAGCAATGCCTAAGCCATTGGTTTCTCATACTTGTGTGTATATTAACTGTAATAATTCTATAAAGAATCAGCGCAACCTAAGTTATTTTAAATTCCCCGTCAAGGATGTTAAAAGATGCGAGGAATGGAAAAAAAATTGTGGTAACATTATTATAGCAGAAATGGACAATGAAGACTTATGTCAGAAATTAATTTGTGAGGAACACTTTGCAACTAAAGACATTTCATGCAGTTCTGTAAGAAAAGTTTTACAAAAATGTGCAATACCGAAACAATTTGTTTTTGACGTTGATGAAATCGTGGACCTTATTCCTGTACATAAAGTTGTGGAAGGTAAGTCGTGTTACAGTTTTTCATAAATTAGTTCAGGAAATGTAGCCGAATTTCCCTACATTCATTAGTTAATATGGTTGGAGGGAAAGTTATCAGGGCCGGTTTTAGGTGGGTAAAAGAATTTTATGCTTTTTTATATGATTGTATGAAGCATGCATATCCTAAAGGGAACTTTGAATTACAAATAAATTATTAATGGGTAGGTACGTAGTTTGTTTAAAATTGATAAAAATTATGTTGTAAACATAACAGAATATAATAATTTATTTTGATTAACTGATATAGTCCATTTTCTAAACGCTAAAAATTCGCCAAAGTTTTAACTTCGTTGACTCAAAACCGATTTTGAAGATTGTTTTTTATTATTTCGGAAAAAGTTTATAGAAAAATTCCCCATGGGTGAGAAAGTGTGCTTTTTATTTTTTTCAATTGTTATTAACAAACAAGTGGTTTTTAATATACTCTTAATTAAAAAATGTGTAACTATTTTATTTATTCAAAACAATTGCTTGAAATTTGATAACATAAGGTTTTTGGGGTCGCAGATTACGAATCTGGCCTCAAAATGGGTCTAAAAACGAAATGGCGTCGAAGGTCTAATTTTTTATTTTATTTATTTTTTATTTTTATTAGATGTCTGGGGGTTTTTGGGGTCGCGGATTACGAATTTGACCTTAAAACTCAACTAAAATAAAAAAGGCGGACCAAAATGGCGGAAAGGGGTCAATTTTTGTTTTATTTTTGATACCTATACCTAGGGGTTTTTTGGGTCGTTCATCCCAAGTGGTGTCTGAAAAATGGTGGAAAAAATTATAGAAGAGTTAAATGAGTATTAAAGATATTATATTTTAATTGATTTATTAAAATTAACTCAAGATACATTTAAAAACAAGAAAAAAATTATTTAGCTTTAGTTTCTTTTTCCTCTACTTCTTCCATTGACACTGCCGGTCGTGAATTAAGGCAACTATTTCCGCCACATTCACAGCAAGCCGCCGAGCCTAAAGGCCACTTTTCCTACACCCACAAGCTGGCCCGCAACTAGTTTTGTAGTTGCAAAAAAATATAGATTTTTTGTGGAGCTGGTTCTTGTGTCATTAGGATTGGAAAACACTTTCCTGTATCATATTTCGAACCCCAATCTTCCCTTGAAATATCTTGGTTTTCCAGCCACAACTGTGTTTGCAAATACACGCGTTTTAAATGTTATTCTGCTGAATCCATCGTAGGGCATAATGATGCTAAATTAACGCTACTCTTTTTAGTAGACGCCTTAATAAAAGAACAAACCTAAAATTCAAAATGTTTTTATTTAAAAAATATATGTATTGTATTGTCTGTAACCTCATTTAATTTGCGGTATATGAATAATAAAAAACTTTCAATCAATTAAACATTCCTGTAAGAGTTTAAGCAGTGTTACCTTTCTTTGCACCATACATTGCAAGCATACATTTTATACCAACATTTTTTTATCTAAATGTTTGTAGTCTCTTGTAAATCACTGTGATTTTCAAATATTTTGGCAAATTTATTCTTTCCTGAACATGGCCATTGCTTCACTTACTAAGACTTATCCATGTGGATCTTTAATAAGGTGCCGGTCCTATTCGTCTTCCTCATCCTTATATGTCTTCAATATATTAAACTAGATTCAAAAGCCATGATCTGCACCTTGACACCAAAACTCGAATGCCAAGATGCTACATTTTTCCCATCTTGCTCTATTGGGTCGAGTCCTGGACATTTAACGAAACAATCACAAAAAAATCGAAGCCTTTGAAATGTGGCTATACCGGAGAATATTGCGGATATTATGGAAAGACCGTGTAATAAATATTAAAGTTCTGGAGAGAATGAAAAAAAAGTAAAGAGATCATGAACAACATCAAAATACGCAAACTCCAATACCTCGGATATATAATGAGGAATGAGAATAAGTACACCCTACTACAATCTATTATACAAAGTAAGATATATGGCAAACGTGGACCAGGACGCAGAAGAGTATTTTGGTTGCAAAACCTAAGGGCGTGGTATGGGATATTTTTTTATTTTTTTTATTTTTGGCAGGTTTAAAATATATATATCTTTATCAGGAGAAACTAAAGCTGTAGTAAAGTAATAGGTCTATATTCTCTGATACTACGACTATGTTTTTATTTGATGCATTGAGAGTTGTTGTAACTATTAACCGATCAGCATCACTTTCAGCTTGAGAGCAGGGATATTATTTGCAGCTAAAGTTTCTTTTGAAAAATCAATAAAACGACATGAAATACATTTGCCAGAAGTTTTTCTTGATACAACTTTAAAAACATGTCTCTTTCAAATCGAATATCTGGTGCAGTTTTCGTTTTTAGACGTCGGTCTCTTTCAGCACATTTTATTCTATGTTTCTGATAATCGACAAAAACACTTGCTTTTTCGATAATTACGTACAATAAAATTAATTTATCTAAAATTGCACCATACTGTTGAACAAGTTGCCATTTGTTTTTATGTAATAACATTCCTCCGTCCGTCACAAACAGAAAAATCTATTAATTCAGTAATATCTTTTGGAAATTCTACAAAGAGGTTGTAGAAAACACATTTTTAGGCGTTGGAATTTAAACGTATGTATTCGTATGTTATATTTAAATCTATTTAATCTATTTAAATTTGAGTTAATTTAACAATTTAGAATTTTATTTGTATATAATGTTTATTAAATAATAATAATAATAATAATCGTACAGAATAAAAATTAACCTTTTAATGCTATATTTATAATTACTGAGTAATTCAGAAATAAAGCTATTTTGCCGCTTTAAAGACGCTATTTTTAATTTTTGATAATTTTTAACATACAATTTGAGATCAGCGACCCAAAAAACCCTATATAGATAAGAAATAAAGTTAGAATAAAAAAAATACGCTTGAAAAGTCTTCATAGTTCAAAAGATCAAAAGACATGCGATTTCTTTCTTTTGTCCAAAGATTATTTAGCAGGCTAAATATTCGTTCGCAAAAAGGATTGCTGACTGGTATCGACAGGACAAATAAAACAATTTTTTGAGAATGGTAGGTATACATTTTTTTAAACAAATAAGCCCAAATGTTATCGTTGGGCATATCTTTGGGAGGGGTATCAAATACAGTTTTAAGACATGCAAACTGGAAATAAAGTGAGTCAAAATCAATAACACCTTCAATTTTTAAAAATGCTGAAATATTCAGGAAACAAATCCCAAGTTAGAAGTAGTTTTTTCTGATTTCAGAGACAATAAACTAAATTGTTTGTAAAATTACTGAACTAAAGTCGTATCTTTCTTCCAAGTATGTGCTAATGGATATCTGCAGCAATTTGTATGTCTGTGAAATGCTGAAATGTATGTATTTTTCTTCACTTTTTAAAAGTGCACCGAAATTACATTAAAAAGAGGTAAATTTTTGATGGAATTTTGCATTCCGGGACATTAGCTTAAAATTACGGGACACGGGACAGAGCAATGAATTCCGGGACAATCCCGGAAATCCCGGCCACCTGGCAACCCTAGGACCGCCCCCGTTATGGCCGAAGCCAGCGGCCCTTCGGGAAATTTCCCAAAATCCAGACTGACCCATCCGCCCCTGGGTCAAAGCATTGAAAGTTACATTTCTAAATGGCTGAGCGTCGTAATCTTCGTTATTTGTTTATATATGTTCGCTGCCTAACTGATAACACAAAGTGCAACTCAGTCAAATATAATCACACCGTGGCCAAAGAAAGGAAGTTGAGATATCTTCCACTAGCGACGCCACGATCTTGCGAACCAGTTGCTGGAAGCGGGGGCCGCGGGTAGCAGGGAGATGCAGTACAGATTTTAACGTTGCGTTGCATATCTTTAGACTTATTTAATCAATGGTATTATGTTAACCAAAAATTTCCACAAGCCCATTCAGCAAGAAGTAATCTCCGAACTGAATTCTGACCATCTGCCCGTGTTAATCACATTTTCTTCTACCCCATTCTACAGACCACCAGTACCTAGGATGATAAAAGGATACGTCAACTGGGAAGAATTCCAGGAGAATGTAGATGCACAACTACGCAATCCATCTCAAATTATAAGCATTCAAGAAATTGATCAACATATAGAGACGTTCTCAAAAACAATTGACTACTCTATACAAGCTGCAACCAAACCCTACAAAACTAGAAACATGAACAACCCGAATATTCCGCTATCGTACATACTCGCATTAATCGAACAAAAAAGCAGAATTAGAAGACAATGGCAGAGGAACAAAGATCGTATACTAAAAAACCAACTAAACAACCTAAGCCACCAAATACGACGCGAAATTGACAAGTACAGAATTTACATATATAAAAAGAAACTTGAAAACATTGAACCAAGCAGCTCAATTCTATGGAAAGCCACTAAGACTATCACCCAAAAAACAGAAACAATCCCGACCATAACAACGCCGAATGGCACTTACAGCACTGATGAAGATGAATGCAGTCTATTTGCTAGCCACTTAGAACTCACTTTTACGCCGACCGTCTCCGATGAAAACAGACCTCACACTCATGGAGCAACTACATATGTGGAAACCTATCAGCCAGTAGCAGATGATTTTGATCAACCCACGTCGCCACAAGAACTGAAAGGATATATCCAACTACTACCACTAAAGAAAGCCCCAGGTCCGGATCTAATCCCCAACGTCGTTCTCAGAAACTTAAGCAAAAAAGCAATAGTCTTCCTGGTCATACTCTTTAATGCATGTTTGAGAATGAGGTACTTTCCCAACAAATGGAAACATGCCCACATACTCACTTTTCGTAAGCCAGGAAAAACAATGCACACTGCAGCTCCTACAGACCTATAAGCATACTCCCGACCCTATCCAAGCTACTAGAAACAATTGTCCTTACACGTGTTAACCAAACGCTGGATGAACACCACATACTACCATCCATCCTATTTGGCTTCCGAGCAGGCCGCTCAGCAGTCCAACAATTGCAAAGAATTGTGGAAATAATTGATAGAGGGTACGAAGAAAAACGTTACAGAGTAGCAGCTTTCTTGGATATCACCTAGGTCTTTGATAAGGTTTGGTTAGACGGACTAAAATTTAAACTTCTACACTTACCACTTCTCCATTACTAGAACGGTATCATCTTCGTTTCTGGACAACAGATCATTCGCAATCCGAATTGACAATGATATTTCATCTACTAAGAGCATACATGCGGGAGGGCCGCAAGGTAGTGTCCCAACCCACGGCAAAGTAAACTGGCATTGTTCGCTGATGATACCGCCATATTCACCCAGGATGAGGACCTGCACACAGCTATCAATTCTCTGCAAACAGGCATTAATTCGTTAAATAAATGGTACAACAAAATAATGGTGTATTTCCTTAAATCCAGCCAAGTGTACAACCAAAGTGTTTAGCCTTAAACGCATAAAAGAACACCCCAGCATTCACATAAATGGAAAAGTCATCTCCAAAGGAGAGGCCACTAAATATCTTGGAGTGTATCTGGACACCAGACTGACTTGGAGCAGGCACGTGAACAACAAGCTCAATCTAGGGTACAGCAGACTGAAATTACTGTATCCACCGATCAACCGTAATACACCGCTACGCAACGAATGTACAGTCCGACTCTACAAAACACTTCTAAGGCCGATCGTAACTTATGCTTGTCCGGTATGGAGCACAATCTCGAAAACAAACTTAAAAAAGGTTCAAGTTTTCCAGAACAAGATTTGAGAATATCAGTCAAGGCCCCCTGGTTTATCCGCAACAAACAGATACACAACGAACTATGTGTAGAAAGCATACAACAGTATATCAAACGGCTCACAAAAAAGTTTTTCGATGACTTAAGTCACACTAATAACAATGTAATACACCACGAACTGGGCCAAAGGAACTTGCATACTCGATTAAAAGGAAAATTACCCCAAGACCTAACATCAGACTCGGAGGACAACAGCAGTGAGTGAATGTAAACATCCCAAGTAGTGAGTGACCCGGTAACCCTGGTGTAAGTGTGCGCCTAGTGTCGAGGAAACATGCACCCCCAAAGACAATACACAGAAATAAAACATCTGTAACTTCAACATAATAATGTATAACTCTGTAAGGTGTGCTGATTAACTGTAAATTAAAAAAGCGGCTTCGAATTCTCAGGCATGCGCACGAGACGCGTAGTACTCAGAGGGAGACTATGTCGGCGACGTAATGTTTTCGCCCGTTCCCAGACCCTACTAGCTATATAGAAGTAATACATATATGCCTACACGGCTCTCCCCCTAGCGACAGAGGTGTACGTACAGAAACGCACGGGACGTTGATTAGTACGTACGGTGGAAACGGGAAGTAGAGGAAACAGGAACAACAGATTTTGTTGGAGTGTCAAGAGCAGCTTTAGCGGTAGGCGTATTTGGTGGGATAGCGATAGTTGTTGGAACAGGTGCTAACGGTGCTGTGATAATGGGGTGACTTTCCAAAAATTTCGGTTTACGTCTGTCTATGCTGATGTTCTTTTCTACTCCTTTAACAAGCAGCTTGAAGACTTTGCCCATTCTGCTCAGCACAAGGGTCCTTCGAATGGGAGTTGTAGTGGAGGTTTTACAGTATCCGAGCGAATGAAAGTATCAGTGCATGTAGCAAGGTTCTTGTGCATAAAAGTAATAGGTGCAGGAATATGGTTAAGCGTTTAAATAACAACGTGATGTATACACACCCAAGATTATAATGGCCTGACGTACATGATGAAAAAAAAACAACAATGTAGAAAGGTGGGTGTTGATTGCTAATATATACAAGACAAACTATATGTGCGTCATTCTATTGCATATAAGCATCTTAAGCAGCATACAGATTGGTGGCGGAAAATGCGAACATAGGTATTCAAATGAGTTAGAATACAGTTTCTGGGCTTTGTATGCGTTAGACAGAAATAGACATATATGATGTAAAATCTAGTGTTCTAGGATTCACTGTTTTATGAAAACAAAACACCTTCATTCTGGGGATGCTAGGTGTTATTCATTTCTGTCTAACACATTCAAAACCCATAAAGTGTATTCTATCACACTTGACTGCTTATGTTCGCATTTTCCGCCACCTATCTGTATATTGCTACCATTAAGCAGAGGAAGGAAAGAATTTGAAATGGAAAAATCCGGAATATCACGATAATCACGGATAGAATTGAAAAACGCTTGGGTTTCAAACACTTCACACGGCACAAGCCTTACACTGAATGCAAAACGAAAAGACGTAAGTAAGGAACGCCGGAGTAAAGGTGAAAGAAGATAATTCACAAAGAAAATCGAAAGCAAATGTTCCTGACATAATTGGAAAGAAGAGGCGAAATTAGGATCTACAAAGGAACTGTACGACCAGTATTAACATAAGCAACATCAACGCGCACTGAAACAAACAAAACTAAACAAATGAGTAGAAAGATAGAAGTTAATACACTTCTAGCAATACTTGGTACAACACTATGAGACAGACAAACTAATACTTCAGTTCGAGAAAAGTGCCAGATTCAATACGTGGTTAAATGGCCCAAAACTAGAAAAATGCAATGGTATGACTACGTAAATACGATGTAAACATGCTAGTTAAAATGTGCTACTTAGAGAAACCATTGCATGCCCAAGGAGCACCTGGAAGACCACCAAAGCGATGGATTTAGAGTTGGAATTTATCATCCACTGAGTGAAGAAAATATGAAACAAACAAGAGAAATCCTATAACAAGAAGAAAAGAGGCCATCAAACATTTAGTATGACATGATTATGCACAACGAATCACGAATACATTTTAACATCGATACAAATAGAGAAGAAGAAAGAGATATCATATAAAAAAGGAAAAATAAATAGAAAAAGGGATACGAAAGCCAGAAATAGAACAAGACGTTTAGGCAAATTGGAGGAAATAGAGACTGGATGTAAGAAAAAGTCGCAGACTGGTTTAAACTCACAATATTTTTTGAGGTGGAAGAAATCACTTCTCGATAGAGGAAATATAATGAATAGGTACACAATCTCCAAAAATTTAAGTCTCCAAAGTGACACAGAAAATTCTAATGGTACAGGGTGACTTGAGCCCAGGAAGAACTAAAACTGCTCGCTTATTGAGCCTGTTGTTGCACGGCATTGCTCGTCTCGTCTATGGACGGAGGTGCTTCTACCGAATCCACACACACGATCGAACATCGTTCCTTCGACTGCTTTGGATCGACCCGCTTATTGGGAGTAGCTCAAAAGCTGGCTAGCGTCTAACCAGCGTTCACCACGAAGACTACCCCTTGCCTGGCTCATACCCGACCTCCAATTTTATAACCGCGCCCAGTGTCTTGCACCCCGAACACTTTCTCGCTAACCTCACTACTCATATGTTTTTAGGGCACTAAATGCAATACATCTTTGTTTTCAGCTTATATCGTTGAATAGCTTCCGATAGTCGACTATTGTCAATTGGTTTCATACGTCGTTTCCACCTGTTTTTGAGATTGTAAAGCCTCATATGTTATTTTAAGCTTCGTTCTCCATTTGTACTATATATCGTGTGTTCCAAAAAAACTTATTTAGGGTAGGCCTTGGAAAGAAATATAGAAAATCTAGTAATGTCTTAAGTCCGTAGGTGAATGTCACATTGCATTTTGTTTATGAAAATATATGTCACTGTGACAGGTAAAAGTTTACACTGCATTAAGTTTAATTGTATCAAGCACGGCCTCGACTCTGTTACGATGACGGTTACAAAAGGTTTGCCGGCTAAACTGCAGTGGAGATTAGCAGGTTCTTTACGACCTTTGAATTAGGTCTGTACTCCGGTACGAGAGGTAAAAGATATTCAATAATGGTTGATGGGTCACCACATTCGGAATAGATCGGGACAACAAAATCAACACAGGTAAGCCCACTCTGAACGTGGTAGTAAGTAGGCCCAACTTTTTACTTCTACCTTGGCATAACTTGACGTTAGCGACTGAAACAGCTGACTCGGACCTGCCTTTGGTGGTATCAACTTACACTCATCTGATTTCCTGCACAAAACATAGAAAAAGGCATGCAAACACCAATGAAAACATCGGTAATCAACAATGGACCCTATTGAAATAATAAAGTATGTATAGCAAGGGAACATGAAAATGCTTACTGGTTACAGTTACAAATAATCGATAAAAGGTGTTAGTTAGGTTAAAAACTCAAAGTTTAAACTAAACGCAAGTGACAAAACGACATCAATTGACATGATTACATTTCAAACAGTATTAACATTAAATTTTACCACAAAAACTACCTTACATGAACGAAATTAGCAACAGTCACTCAAGTAGTAACATGAGAACAATGTTTATTTAAACATTCAACGCAAGGCGACATATAGGTATTAAAATTTAACAAGACTAAGAATTCACTTTAAAACCGTAGTGTCTGTTTAACACCTTACACTTTAAACAACAAACGCATAGCTTGACGGAACTTCACTTTAACAAATCACTGTAAATTTAAGGGCTAGCGATTACCTTGATAAAAAGTCAGATGTACTGGTTACTTTGATTCTCATCCCCTGCAGGTTGCATCCCCAGGCTAGTGCCACAGATAAAGGAAACTGGAAACTGCACAGAGCAGTCTTCAAACAAAGGTGACGATATAAATCCCCGGAAGAGAAGAATGAAGCACCCTTCGACGGTACTTGTTGACTTCACTACGATAATCATTTAGCGCGTCCACGGGGTTTTCACTTAATAATCCGCCATTGGCGTAAATTCGGAGTTACCAGCTCTACGGAAGAGAAAAGGACTCTTGGCTAAACATTTCACGACACTCACTTGACTGACTTGACAACGGCTAACATACAGTTTCACTTTTAACAATTTTGACTTACGCCAGGCGTTTGGACGCCAGGCGTTTTGGCCCCAGAAAAATGTTTAATGGACTAAAAGTGAAATGGTATTCTAATGGTATCGGCCCACACTTTTTCAGCCCGACATAGACCAGTTCAAAATTTGATGTATGTATTATAGTCCAGTAGCAGAGTACAAAAAAGGAACTTTTCTCTGCAAAAAATGTAGTTAAATTTTTGTATATGTTTACCAGTTCGAGGTCCTATTAAAAATATCAAGTTTTTCAACACCGCAATCTTTATACAAATGATGCTCTAAACCAGTTTTTCCACATCATCTTCTTTAGCAGTGCATACTAGGATAGCAATAGTTATTATTATTAATGTTATAGAACTACAACTTTTGTTTAATTTGTTTTGCAAGTGAACTAAATATCCACAGTGCAACTTTTTGAGCTGATTTCTTTATTATGTTCTAACAAAAGTTGTAGAAAATTATGTCTTCTATATAATGTATAATAGCTATTTTTCTCCTAGAATGCATTGGTAAAAAGAATGTTAAAAACCGCAAGCCGCTGAAAAAGTTGTAAAACTTGGCATTTTGATTACCCAGATCTCGTATATATATTCAAAAATGGAAACTACCCTATCTTTTGCAAAAGGGTAAAACTACTTTGCTACTGGTCTACTACGTTGGTTAACAAAAAATGCATGTAAAGACAATTTCACTTTCAGTCCATTAAGCATATACCTCAAATGATTATACTGAGTAATAAATAAATAATACAAGAAATTAAGTAATTTACTAACATTCAGTATATAAAATAAACAAAACTAAATGTATGAAATGTTACAGCTACAAAATGAAATAAAGTGTACGTATTTCACTTTCAGCCCATTAAAAAGTTACCAGAAAATTATAGTAAAATTAATGTAGCGTTTGTGTTCCCAGGGCACTCTCAAAAAACCTTATTATTTTTTATTATTACTAATATTTTGATAAAGTGATTACTAAAACATTATGTGTTGTACATTTTCGTAATCAAAAACAAAATCTACTTTTAAAGAACAGAAAATTCAATATGGCGTCCATAAAAAAAGTTGGCTATCGATTTTTCGTTTCTTAAGCGCTGGAGCAACTGTAATATTATTTTTGAACTTCTTGTTGAAAAGTGTTTCGATAATGTTGCAGTTAAAAATGGCTACGTTTATTGGTTTTCTAATAAAATAATAAAAACCAGAATTGCAATTTTCAGTTTCTTTAGATATTTGTAAAACTAAAGATGGTAGATTAAATTTCTTTTCAGAATATTAACCAGCACAAAAATGCGCAACTTAAGCTCGAAAAACGTACACCCTGTATATTCCTTCCATTTATTGTTAGTTATGCTCTACATACTACATTATTTTTCCATAATAAAGTAACTCAGTAACATTTTGTAGTTTTTTGAGAAATAAAACATTTACGTTATTCTGTAGTCCTATTGTGAGATTTTTTTTTTTAATTTACCTTTTTTAAAAAATCGGTAAGTGTCAGAAATTATGCCATTGTTTCCTTATTGTCGGACACACTTAAATATGTAGGAAGCAAGTATACGAACTATTTGTGGACAAGCAGTCCTAATTTCGGATAATAGTTATATTTTTTATTCTACTAAATAAGTATATTATTAATCTTTTGTTATAAAATCGCCTGTCTGATAACCCACTAGTAGCAACCCTCAATTTTGTTAAGCAACTTGTTTTAACAGTTAAATATCTACAACTAGATTGCCTACAACAACATCTGAAATAAAGAACTCTTACAGTAATTTTCTTAATTATTGCTTTCTGTGCACAAATGAGCTTGCTAATAATAATGGGTATCTATCGATTTCAAGTATCAAAATTTACAAATTTGGTTAACTACAGTGATTGGAAACAATAACAAATTATGCCCAAAATTTCTTCGGCATCATATTACTCATAGGCCAGTCGACAAGTATGTACATTAATAGCGGGAACAATTCCGGACAAGCTGGAATCAATTTTAATCTATTCTGTTGGGACTCAGAAAATATATATTAATTTTTCACCCCTTGACAGGCCCGGATTTAACCGCCATGCTTAAAAAAGGTCAATTTTTTAATATTTTTTCGAATATTGGTGAATATCTCGATTAGTATCAACTTTTGAGCAAAATACGTAGTTATTAAAATTAAAGATGAGTAAATTTTCTACAAAAAATTTTCCATGCATTTTTGCCATACATTCGCGTGTTTAGAATTCATAGACCTCGAAATATGTTATTTTTTCGAGCATTTGCTTTATTTATTATTATTGAAGTTCTATGCTATAAAAAATCTTTTTTCGTACTATATACGATTTCTATTACTCATGTAAAGAAATGATGTCGCTTACTTTGTACTCGCTTCCACATTACCTAGAGGTAGAGTATCTTACGCGTTTTTTAAGTGGTATCCCCATTAACCCATTCTTCGAATTTCTCCATCTCCAGTCCAAAGCATAGCTGAATTTGTTCTCTGAATATCAATTTTTGGCAGTGTTCTATTATGATGTGTTTTTATCGGTCTTTTTTCACTGTCTAAGGTGTATATCACACGACGTTTCGGGGGTTTTTGATCTACTCCCGAAACGTCGTGTGATATACACTCTAGAGCCTAGACAGTGGAAAAAGTCCGATAAAAACACATCATAGCTGAATTTGATTGTAAGTACCGAACGAATGCGTCTTTGGTTGGTGGTAATGATTCTAGATTTGGTAAACTTTTGTTAATAGATTGTATGAAACAGTGGTATCTATATTTGTTCCAGAATAAGAAGAAATTGTTCTCCCACTTTACCGATTTCCTCTGGGGACGCGTTTGGGTTTTTGAAAATTTGAACAAGCTTCTGTAAGTCTTTCTCTTTCTGCCTGTATAATGCGGAAACAGTATCACAGCCACTAAATGCGTGTAGAAATAAAATGTTGTCTCTAATTGAAGAATCCAAATTTATATTATGGGGTGCATACATCCGGCTACGAATCTTTCCCTTCCCTGGCTTCAGAAAATAAATGTTAGAGCGAGACTCATTCAAGGTGGTAAGAATTACCAATAAATCAGTGTCTTCCCCTATTATAATTACCAATTTGTAGTGATTCGATTCTTCAATTGCAGTGTTGACAATTAAGGTATCAGCATCTTCGGCAGCCTGCTTGACTCTGAAACATTCGTTCGTTAATAGTTTACACATCATTGAGATATTTATTTCTCTCATTTGACAAGAATTTTTCCTGGGATATAGTTGCTATGATTTTTTCATTAAAAAGTATTTCCGCTTTTGCACCAATCTTCAATCGGCGAATTCGCTTAGCAGTTTTGCCGCTTTTTTGGTGCAGCATCCTCTGGGTATCCATCGAAAAATATTACTGCATTTGTTGAGTCATGTTTTGTATTTATCCAAGATCGCACAATAAGATTCTTGTTGATGCCAAACAATTTTGTGGAGTAGAAATTCCCCGTCTATCACATGAAGAGTATTTTCAGCGTCTAATTGGTTTTCAATGGGTACAAACGCATCGTATATAGGACTGATATTTAGTTTTACGAATTCCTATCTAATCGACGAGTGGAAGTGGATAAGGAGCAAGTTCGTATTAAAAGTAATCTGCTGATTCTCAAATCTTCTAGATAGACTTTTTCTAATTTTACCAGAGGTACTTGTACTGGTCTTATATGTTTAATTGCCATAGAAACTACATTGACAATCTATAAAAGCATGTGAATGATTTCAAGAATGCCTGCAATAAGAAAATTAACAAATGCCCTTAAAATATCTAGCTTTCGATGCCTATAGCCCCGAAAGAGGTAGTGGCACGAAAAAAATGTATAGAACAGATAATTTATTCTCCTTCAATTTTGATAACGATGTATTTCACTTTAAAGTTGATAATAACCGAAACATTTACAAATAATTTAAAAAAAAATCGCTCTTTTTTTTCAAGATGGCGGCCAAATCCGGGATTTCTAAGGGGTGCAATTTTAAGTGACATTTCTTAACACAAAATCAATCAAATTCAAATTAGTTTCAGCTTGTCCGGAATTGCTCCCGCTAACAGCCATTTTAAACAACTTATCGACTAGCCTATCAGTACGCATTAACGATTTTTCTCCTTAATTGCCTTTTGACTACACGGTAAACGCTTGCAAATAATAATGGATACCTAATGAATTCAATTATTCGGATTACAAATTTTAGGAGTATTTCCCTGACAAAAACAATAATAATTAAAATATTTTGGAGATTAATTGTACAACAGTTAAGGAAATACCAATATTGCAAAGCTTACTTTAAATATTCAAAAACCTAAAGGAGAATTCAAAATAGCATTTTGAAAGTTTGATGGTAAAATTTTCTTTCATTTAATATTTTCACCGCCCAAACGCTAGTGCTCAAACGTCGAGCATCCAAATGCCTGTAGCCCAAACGCCCAGAGCCCAAACGACGGGCGTCCAAACGCCTTCGCCCAACCGCAGGCGCCCCAAATGTCGCTTACCGCTTAATACAAATATATGACAGTCTCTAGCCAAAGTAATTGAAATAGAAATTTCTGTTGGGCTATTTAATTAAAGTAATTGAAAATCTGGTAATTAAATTATTCAATTGGGCAATAATTGGTAATTAATTACTTTTGTAAAATCATTTCCAGCTCTGAATGGGAATCCTTCCTTTTTGACTACTGTCAAATTTCATTCTGCCTAGTGTAAGGTGGTTTTACAAGAGTTTTTGATGGTTCAGGTTGAGCAACAAGGCCCCATTTTTGTTCTCCAATGGGATACCGCTTACCGAGTTTACGTACTTTTGTCGACACTTACACTAATAAATTAAAGCTAGCTTAAATAACTAGAGTTAGTAGGCGATGTAGCTTAAGGGAAAATGCACAAAGAACATACAAGCACTCACGAGAAGAGGTAAGAAAGGTCGCACAGTAAGCTCGTAGGAAACTTAAAACTAACTGGGATGATAGCTAACGCAATGTTACTTATATCCACTAACTGCATCATGCGCATAGGCCACTAAGAGGTATCTAGTTAGGCAGAGGGTGCTATAAGGTAGCAATTAATAGAGTTTCTATATGTACTAAGAGTTGAGCCATTGGATCCACAAATCAAGAACCATGTGATGCAGCAAAGGTATATTTTCTTTGTTTTAGTTAGAAGAAGTATGCATACAGTTGAAAATCGCCAAAAATCAGATACTTCATAGTTTGTGAACCTAAAACAAGTCACCCTACATGTCCCAACTTTATATACAAGGACACTAGCACTTAAATACAATGCATGAAAAAGATAATGATAAATACATAATATAAAAAATATCTAGGTAGATAATTTGCTAATATTATTTTTAACACTATTGCTCTCATTTTAATTCAAATCAGGAGCACAAATCTGCAAAATGAAATGATAGCTATCTGATGCAGAGGGCGTTTAATCCTCTCCGTGTGACACCCGATACCCTTAATATTATCAAAGTTGAAGTTGTCTTTTGTTTTAACAGCCCTCTGTTATGTCTCGCGCCCTTATTAAATAATTATATCGTGGGCCGCTCCTGCATAGCATATAGAATTAAATACTAATTTGTTACGACCTCCTCTGGGTTTGCAGCCATGGCCAGATTAAGTTATTTAAGAACTTTGTGATCAGTTGATTAAATTTTCGGTGTTTTTAAAGTTTAACGAAGATTTATGTCTGCGAGTGGCCTGCTCCAGGTTGCCTAAGCCAAATTAAACGCCAGTGCATAATTTCTTTGTTTCTGAAGCTAATCCCGATTATCCCGTTTAATTGCACGTCGACTAATACAACGGCAGCCAAATCACACTAGCATTGTAAACATACAAACAGATTGTGTTTGCTTACGATTAATATTATTGATTTTCTTGTACGAAACCTGCAAGCAAGTTGGTACACGCTCCATACTCTTCATTCGCGGCTTAATAAATGGGGTGCTTATGAAAAGTAATTACTCGTTAGCTTGTTAACAGAATCATAGAGCGTTAAAGTATCAACACACCGCTTAACTCTTCCACACCGACAGAATGTCAACATGTAATCACATTTAAAAATGATGGAGTCTTACGACTTGATAATTTAATTGCTCTAAAAATACCCTCTCGGAACCTCAGTCTGAAAAAAAAAACGTCTGGAAAAGTTTCGATATACGAGCAACATTGCCGTTACTCTAATCTCGTATATGCTTCTGGTAAAAATATGGTCTGAGTTATGAAATAAATATGCTTTGCCACGAGTAATCTCGGCTCCAATTTATTCTAAACCGAAAGATGTAAGGAAAAAGTGCTGCTGGCGTGAGAATTGAACAACGCGTTCCTATTTGCTCATATAACAGCTTTGTCAGCTAACCACTCAAACACAACAAAAGTCGAATGCCACACATTTCCTTTGAAAGCAGTGGAGACAAATGCCAGAAATCTCAGAAATCATTTTTATGACACGCCTGCTTTATCAAACCATGGTGACTCTGGTGTCTATCTAACTACTTAGCTTTTATAACAGCAAGTAATCTTACAATACGTCAAACGTGGCAATTAAAATAGATAATTATAACCAGAAATTACATTTACTACGGAAGAAATCTATTACTGGTTCTTCAATAACTCGATTATAATAACTTTTAGCTGTAAATGAAAATAAGCGACAAATAAAGTACTAGGTAGGTAATGGAAACCCCAAACGTATTAGATTTCAATTCTATTCATTACATTGATAATAATTGACGGCGAACTGATGTTAAGGACAGGGCATTTGGTAAAAGTAAGTACGTTAATAATTTTTATCTACGACCACTACTAAAAGTAGGCCTTTTAGCGCTAGCTTGTCTCACTAAAAGTGACGTTTTATAGTTTAGCGTGGTTAAAGAAATCAGCTGTTTACTTTTAGCGCATCTATAAAGTGAAGTGAGGTTATAAAACTACAATTTCGAACTGGAAGTGAAGTTGTAAAGTTATTCTAGTTACTTCTTGCGTTACAGGTAAAGTGTTTTTTAAATAATTAAAGCGTTATGTAATGAATACAGTCAGATCTGTAGTATTAATAAATACCTTTCGTAACTGACCTTGACAGTACTGGCTGCGCAAACATTCGCCTGCGCGCCAAGGCATACTATTTATTATGACATAAATTATAAGGGTCGTAGATGCAAACCTTTGTGAAATCGATATTTATGAATTAATAACAGTAAAATTAAGGTCGTAGATAAAATATTGTATGCAACACGTGCTAAAAGTCGTTTATGCACGAGACATGTTATGAAACTCAACCTTCGGCTTCGTTTCATAATTTTCATTTCTCGTGGATAAACGTCAACTTTTAGCACTTGTTGCATAAATAGCTGTTATAACATGCTCATTACTTGTTTTTTAGGAATTTCCGTTTACATGGTTCATTTCTTGTGTTATCACTTTTGATATTTTTGCGAGAAAGAAATGGGCTATTAATTTCCGAAATAAGTATAATGGACTTATCTTCTGAAGAAAGGAACAACTTTTCTTCAATTTTGGCACAACTATTCTTTTTATATGCTGTTAAGAGTTGATGAATTTCTACTTTTGGTAGTACCATTATTATTTAAAAAACAAGAATTCCAATGCTAATTTACTACAAATAAACCAATAAGTAAATAACCAGCTGACCGAATGTAATTAAGTTTACATGTCCTGGGGCTGGTATTTCTGCATCTTTTGATATCAAATTCAACATTTTCCATTAAAGAGAACCCAATAAAGGTACCGGAATATCTATTCATTCATAATAGAAAATCAAAACGCATTCAAAGCTGATTGGCCATGATGGACGTAAAGTAGGTAATCGTGGACTAGAATAGACTGCTTGTTGCTACACATTTTGTAAAGGGTACTTAAGTATGGTTTAACTCTTTCGTTGCATTATTACGTGCAGTTTGTGGCCGTCAAAAATTACATTTACTTACTACCTATTTCGTAATATCAGGTAGGAATTTCATTTATAAATTAATTACGTTACTAACAAGAAGCAAATAATAAAGTCATATGAAACGAAAATACATATCTTTACTAGCAATTTGATATTTTATAAATGTTTCCGAAATGTTGCTGAAACAAATTTTATAACAGGAATTACCCTCAGGGACATCTTGAAAACGTTTTTACAGCAACTATAAATGCAAAATGGGCATCATCCTATAAAAGAATTCAGTTGTTCCTGATATTGTGTACGTATTTTTTAGGCACCCATCTTCTTCGTCATGACAGGCACGTTCATTATGTAAAGCTTGCGAATAGCCAAATCCTATGTATGATATTCCCCAAAAGAACGAATTATTGTTAGCATGTTGAGTTTTAGTTTATATCATCCTTTCACAAGCCTTACAATGGAAGGATAGATGCTCTAATAGACCAGATCTTGTTTTGTCGGTAAAGAAAATTTTCCCAAATACTCATATCCTATCGTGATGAACCAATTTTTGCAATTGCTCTATAAATAAAGCAATATCGACAATTGGGTTTCCAGTAAGTATTGGCTTAGGGTATTCAGGCTTTTGTGTTTCCACATATAAATCTGGGAGATTTTCTTCTGGCATACTGAAATTAAATGTTTATTTAGTAGCAAGCGTATACTATAAAATAAGGTTGGGATCAAAGTAACGCTTGCGATAATATCGTTTCAATAACCGCACTTCCAACACATCGACTTCAAAAATGTCGCCAAATAAAAATATCGCGATCAATAATGTTCCCTGCATATTACATTTAGTTTTATTTTAAAACTATTCGGAAATGTTGTCTTCTAGCGAAAAAATCGCGATAAAAGATATACAGAGAGGTGTATGAAAAACGGCCAGAGCTGCAGTTTTGTTATTGGTCATCCGATTTTCAAAATTCAAACGCCAGATTAAAAGGTTCAGAGCTCGGTATAACTTGACAATAATAGCTATTTATGATACAAGTGCTAAAAGTGCTAATTCTACTTTGTACTCAGTCTACCTGACTCCTTTTTAAATTACATTTTTTTATATACGTAAAGAAGGCCATGAATTACGCAAATTTACTAAAGATGTAAAGATTTTTTATTGTAATTTTCAACTGTTTTGTGAAACGCATATTGTTTAATTCAAAAAACATACTTTTCGCCATGAGGAGTTTTTAGAGCCCCGTGGAATAATTATGTTTTGCATTTATTCTTCAATTGTTAGCGATTTTGTGTAAGTCATAATCTACCTAGGTACATACTGTCAGGTCATTTTGGTATTTTAAATAGCCACCTAGGCTTTAGGGCAGCGTGCCCGTATGCTAAACCCTTTTAGTTACTTATTTGGCTCCATCGCCTAATTCCAGAATCATGATTTTGCACATATTTGGCCCCAAACGCAGTATTTCTCGTCGGTTGGAGCCCCCCTCTGATGGCGCTTTGGCAGCCGAGCGTTATCGCTCGCAAGAATTCCGAATCTTCTAGAAAACACGCCGTTGCGGCGTGCTACCATCGTCGCCGGCATTAATTTGTTTCATCTTATCGCCTCGCGATTGGCTGCCGAGGTATAGTCACGTGGGGACGCGACCGATGTGACCTGTGGCAGCGCTTCCCTCTGGGCAGTTGATCGCAGCCCGTTGCAGAGAGCGTTCGTGTGGTGGTTGTGTGGGAGTTCCGATTTGTTTTCGGCGTAGCGTGGGTGCTTATTGAGCCCAGTTCCTGCTCCCGTAAGTAAGGGATCGTGCCCCTTCATCTCGACCTTCGAGGATCTGTCCCGCAGAACGAAAGTGGCCCAGTTTTCGTCGTCCAGTTGTACGCGTCCTGACGCGTCTCACGTCGCCATTATGGCGGATGTCCACTCATCCCTATAGCCGTCGAACATCGAATGTACCTGCCACCTAAGACTGCAGCCTGTCGCAACTCAACTGTACCAGGCTCCCCAACCGCCTACATATTAAGATATGTGTCTTTGAACTGATTACCGCTGTGAACGCGAGTGTACCTGTCCCGCGGAGAGCATTTAAGCCCCGCGTACGAGCTGTATTGGGACGCCGCGAGCGAGCCCGTCACATCACTTGTGCTTACAGGCACTGTCGTCATATTTGTA
The DNA here is from genome assembly GCA_940337035.1 of Agriotes lineatus. Lineage (NCBI taxonomy): Eukaryota > Metazoa > Arthropoda > Insecta > Coleoptera > Elateridae > Agriotes > Agriotes lineatus. Next base: position 31,223,453 of record OW679194.1, on the reverse strand, counting down.
CATTCATTCCAAATTACAGACTGTCTATGTTACAAGTGCTACTTTGTTCATTACTGTTTGCTGCATAAGGCGTCGCGCCCGCATATTTGTACATTCATTCCAAATTACAGACTGTCTATGTTACAAGTGCTACTTTGTTCATTACTGTTCAACATCTGTCGCTAGGTTTAGAGCGCGCGCCAGCTGGTGTTTTCTTAGATATAATCTATTTATAGATATAGGGCGACGCACTCCGCTGCCCCATTGTAACCCGTGAGTCAATACATGATTTGTTAGTTAAGGGAACTATTGTTTTGTTTCGACTTGTGCATGTTCTGTTTCAGATAAGCGCCCCCTTCAGTGTACTGATTATTGTGCGACGGGACGAGGGAGCTTTGAGCGTACAGGTGGGTGAGACAGCTGCGTAGTCGCGGTCGGATTGGCACCTAATTACAATCCTTGCATAAGGCAACTCTTGAGTAATCCTATCGTCGGAGTATTTTGCGTCCTTCGCTCCCGTCTAACCGTCCAGGCCCGGTTAGTCGGGTTAAGACAGGCTTGGTGGCGCCCTCATGATTTTGACATATATATATATGCCGCAACACGCTTGCCCAGAACGTATCGTGTGACTCACGCCCGAGTCCCTGAGCGTTCCAGCCGTGGCCTTTAGCCTATTTTTAGCCGATCTCAGGGCAAGTGTGCCATTTTTTCAGGACTGATTCCGTGGTGCGATGCTCACCTTGGGTGGGTGTCGTAAAGTTCTTTTAATACCGTAACAATACAATTCTTTAATTTAAAAAAGTAATAACTTTAGTTAAAGTATACATTATAAAATTGCCTTGATAATGCGCGAACCATTTTCCTTTAGCTCTAATGATACGGAGATTTTCATTTAATGCAATCAAAAACCGGACACCCTCTACAGTGTTTTAGACAAAGCATGAAAAAAACAGAAATTCACATTATTAATTGTAACTACAACTAACATAACTACTTGTAACTATAAACAAAATAACAGTTTATACTCACTTGAAAAAAAAACTCTAAATGGTAATTTTCTGCTACGTAGTCTTTACAATTTTCAATTTCCTTTACCAGCCTTTCTCGATTCCAATATTGTTGTCTAGATTTAGTAGCTTTATTACGTCGTATTTTTACCGCGTACGATCCGGGCTCCACAGCTCAGTGGTAAGCATTCTGGCAACTGATCTAAGGGTCGAGAGTTCGATCTCCTATCCCAGTAAGGTTCTTAAAAGAATAAAAATGCGGATGAAAACCTCTACAGAATGCCATCATTCGGAAGTGATGTAAAGCTGTGGGTCCCATGTTACTACGATGTGTAGTACCGGGTGACCATAAATGGTGCTGGTGTGTAACATACATTTCTTAGGTTTGTTCCGGAATCTTAAACAAACTGTGCGATTATCGCTATCGCGACCGAAATGTTTCTTCTAACCTACAACTCCCCCCCCCCCCCCCGGGCCCCTTTTACTCAGCTAGCTCGAGCACCGTGTCGGGTTTAATGCGGGCCGTAAACGGGGTTTCCTCGATAAGAGCTTGGACATTTTGCGAGAATAAAATCAGAAATGTTTAACTCTATAGGTTTGTTTCCTTTTCTTTGCCTTACTTCTATACCGTGATTGTATGTGAAAGAAATATAATAATATAAAATTTAGTTATTAAATATATCATGAAATATTTCCATTACAACATTTTGTAGGAATTCATTTGAGTTATACTTTATATTATTACCAGATACTTTCTGTGTAATAACTATTTAATTATATTCAGTTGAATATACCAATTGGTTGGGATTGAATCACCATCGGTTTTAATATGACCGCCTCGAGTCGAGTTTCAAATTGAACTTTTTTATAATTCTGTTTATTTATTTCTCTTTGGTTACCAGTAACCATTCACAACCCAACGACTGTACACAAATTTTTTAAATTAACTATTTGGATATTTTTTATATAAATACATGTGACATGCAGACTGCATGTAACATTACAGTTATTCCCTCCAATTTTAGAGCAAAAGATCGCAAAACGCTTTTTGTTTAAAATTGTTAAATCTCCATTCTAATAACTATAACCATTGCAACCTAACAATTGTTAAATAATCAACGTATAACTTTAATCACAAATCAACCCACCATTGGGTTAATTCATTGACAGTTATACCATGACATAAAGGATTCATTGACATTTAAACCAAGACACAACCTCTTTCCAATCAATATTATTTTTGACTTTGACATTAGATACAATCACATCATTTGGTACATCATTATTTGACGTGTGTGGTATTTTTTCGAATTAATTACATTTTGTGTATACTTATATTTATTTTGACCTGAATAATTTAATACATAAGCGTTTTCGCCTATTTCTTTTACGACTTCGTAAGGTCCTTCAAGAAACACCCGATGCAGTATAATGAAACAGAAAATGATAGTCGCAACGTGGAAGGTCAGAAGCTTCTATATGGCTGGAAAACTGGATAATGCAGTGAATGAAATAAAAAGACTGAAAATCAACATTTTGGGAATCAGTGAACTTAGATGGCCAGGAACGGAAACGTGTAACCATCAAGATGGAACACTGTACTACTCTGGAAGTAGATAAGACGACCAACACCACAGAAATGGAGTTGGAATATTTGTTGATACAAAACACACCAAATATGTCTACAACTTCACACCAATATCGGACAGAATAATGCTACTTAGACTACATCGTCAGCCGACAAACATAAACATTTTACAAATATATGCACCAACTGCCGATAAAAAATATGATGACGAAGTAGAGAATTTCTACGAAATGTTGAGAACTATCGTAGGTAAACTCAAAAACAACGAGATAACGTTAATAATTGGCGACTTCAACGCCAAAGTTGGACAAGGACAGACTTTATGAATTATGCCAGGAAAAAGACATGATCATAACAAATACCTGGTTTGATCTACCAAAGCGACGATTATATACATGGAAATCTCTTCTAGATGAGCCAAACGGCACAGAACCAAAAAGAAACCAAATAGACTACATTTTGATTAACAGACGCTGCAAAAACAACATTAAAAGAGTTACTACGTACCCTGGAGCAGACATTGGCTCAGATCACAACCCGCTTGTAACAGACATGAAGCTGAGAGTTAAGTGTATAAAAAAAATCAACCTACAAAGACGATCGGCACTGGAAAATTAGAACACCAACAATTTAGAGAAAAAAATCAAAACGAAATTAATGATAAACTAGACTATTTCCCACATCTCTTATTATCCAATGAAAAGCCATGCTTTTTCAAAATTCAACCAATCGTGTGTTTTTGTAGTGGCAAAAAATAGAAATTTTCCCTTGGGATTTTGTCAGTTTCTTTTGCCACTTGCATCCACGGCAACCAAAAAATATGTTGCTTTAATCAAGGTGGTATTTAAGAAACGTCATTTAAACTGTCATTGCGCATCAGTATAAATGTCAAAATGAACCGATATTTGGGAAATAGTCCACAAAATGTATTTCGGGCTCATGATTTTGCTCGGAAAATGTTTTACTTAAGATTTGTTGTTTTTTTGGCAATGCCCCTCGACAAACTAACTTTGACAAATTCCCTCGCCTTCGGCTCGGGAATTTGATCAAGTTAGTTTATCTTGTGACATTGCCAAAACAAAATACTTTCGTAAAACATTTTTACCGGCAAAAGCATTTGCCCTTAATACATTATTACTGATAAACTCCCTAGAAATGAAAAACAAGATGTAAACACCCAGTGGAACAACTTAAAAAATGTAATTAACGAAGTAAGGACAAATCAAATAGGACTAATAAAAAGAATCAAAAAGACTAAATGGATGATAGATGAAATTCTTATCATGATGGAAGAACGAAGAAAAATAAAAAACGATAAAACGGCATATTATGAACTACAAAGGAAAATAAGAAGAAAAATTAAAGAGGCCAAAGAACTGTGGATGAGAGATAAATGCCAAGAAATAGAGTTCGTTCAGTCAAAACACGATTATTTCAATATGCACTGGAAACTAAAAGAAGTTGCTGGGCAATACAAAGTACCTACGCCTGTAATCATTATAGACGAATCAAACACAGCGATAATAGAAGAAGAAAAGATAATTAAGACTTGGGAAACGTATATAAAACGATTGAAATTCGTGATCTAAACATAAAAGTTCATATAAGGTGCGGGCCTAAAACTGAAAATGACCGAGTTATTCCAATTATTTACTTTTAGACGAGGTGGCTGTGTATCCATAAAATAAAATTTATGTTTAAATAAACATTGTAAATAATTCTAAATAACATCATTTATTAGACAATTAAAAACAACTTACTAAAAGAAAAAACCTATTACTAAAAAAACAATTTTATGTACATATGTCAGAAATACACAGCCACCTCGCCTAAAAGTAAGAAGTTGTAATAACTTGGTTATTGTTAGTTTTAGGCCCGCACCTTATATGAACTTTTATGTTTAGATCGCGATTTTCAATCGTTTTATATACAAATATACAGGGTGTTCCATTTAACAAAAGTAAACTTTTCTAAATTTCTCGAGAAGGCGATGTTCAATTGTTTTTCTGTTTTCGCAATTTTAATCAACAGAAAAATTTCTACTAGTTTGATAATTTAACCGATATCGTACGTCCAATAATAAAGAAGTTAGCACACTTCGTTTAAAACAGGCTGTATAGACTTTATTCAAAGACAACAGAATAGAAACAAATAACAATGAACAAGATAGTGAAGGACCACACAGACTGAAGTCAGAAGTGCTACATGCTCTATCTATAACACATAATAGAAAAGCTACCGGTCCAGATCAAATACCAATAGAAATGGTTAAGTTAATAGAAGAAAAAAACGTTGACTTTATTATAAAACTATTTAATACAATATATGATTCAGGCGATATCCCAGAAGACTGGTTGCACTCTACATTCATAACAATACCAAAAAAAACAATATCCTAAAAAGTGCGATGATTACCGGTTAATAAGCCTAATGAGCCATCCCCTAAAAACATTTCTGCGCATAATACACGCGCATATCCGCAATAAATGTGAAGCAAACCTAGACGACGAACAATTTGGCTTTAGAAATGCATTCGGAACACGGGAGGCATTGCTTGGTATAAACGTTCTCCTTCAAAAATGTTGTGATCAACAAAAAGATATATTTGCCTGCTTTATTGATTACCAAAAGCCATTTGATACTGTACTACACACAAAATTAATAGAGATACTTGAAACCACTGGAATAGGTGAGAAAGACTTACAGGTAATTAAAAACCTGTATTGGCGCCAAAAATCTAAAGTTAAAATTGGAGAGTTAACGACTAATGTCATCGAAATACAAAAAGGAGTGCGCCAAGGATGTATTCTCCCCCCTCTTCTCTTTAATCTATACTCAGACCGTGTGTTTAAAGAAGCACTGGAGGATACTCAAAATGGCTTCAAGATAAATGGTGTAACAATAAACACAATCAGATATGCTGACGATACAGAACTGCTTCTAGAAAAAATAAACTCCATCGGAGAAACATTTGGCCTTAAAATTTATACAGACAAAACCAAATTTATGGTATTCAGCCGCCAGAACCATGACGGGGCACAGTTATCACTAGATGGGACACAAATCGAGAAGGGTTAACACATTTAAATATCTAGGAAGCCAAATTTCATATGACCTCGATCGAGGGAAATAAAATGTCGAATTGAAACAGCCCGCTGCACGTTTTATAAAATGAGATCTTTATTCTGTAACGACAACCTCAACCTAAAATTACGCCAAAGAATGATGAAATGTTATATATGGTCTACCCTCTTATATGGCATGGAATCATGGACACTTAAAACTGCAGTGTTAAAACGTCTAGAAGCATTTGAAATGTGGAATGCTTCTAGTCTCTTGGATGGAACGTAAAACAAATAACGAGATACTAAGGAGAGCTAGCAACGAACGAGAACTGTTTACCACAATTAAAGTCCGTAAGATCTCATATCTTGGAAATATATTAAGAGGCGAAAAATATCGCCTTTTACACTTGATTCTCAAAGGAAAAATTGAAGGCCGACGTGGCGTCGGCAGAAGACGAATATCGTGGCTAAGAAATATTAGAGAATGGACTGGAATAAAAGAGGTTGAACAGTTATTCCGCATAGCCCAAAATAAAGAAGAACTCGCCGAAGTGATCGCCAACGTCAGGGAGACCGGACAAGGCACATAAAGAAGAAGAAGAAGAAGAAGGTCCTTCATATAACAAGAAACACTTTTTTATTGTTCTTTCTACTGTCGATGATTGAACATGATTCCTAACTAGTACCAAATCTACTTTTTGAAATTTAATTGTACGTTTTATAGCTTGATCATGTCTACGTTTTCGTCTTTGACCCTTTGCTAAAAATCTCTCTTGTGATAATCTTATTTTTATTTCTAAGTTATCAGAAAATATGTCCTCATATTTTTCTAAAATATCTTACATTAACTAATTGCTTATTATTGCTAAAATGTTGTATATTATTAATCGATATCTGTTCGTTTACTGTACAACCTAATTCCTTTGGTGATTGAAATGGTTCCCTTACTTCATCCTCTTCAAGCAACATCATGTTTATAACAAATCCTTTGATATTTTCTATATCCCAGTTTAAAGGTTCAATTAATTTCAATTCGTTTGAGACTAATCTATTACCACTTACATTTTTTTTAAAGAAACTTCATATCTTTGGTCTCGATCTATAAATTCCATCTTATTAATATGAAAATCTAGATTAGCTTTAACTTTGTACATCCAATCCATACCTAGTATTGACGTGGTATTTAATTGGCCTACAATCAAAAATACTATCTGGTGCTTTGAATATCCCATATCTACCAAAAGTAACACTTGTTTTTTAACCTTACGTATTCCCCCAGTTACACCTTGAATTGTTAAATTTATTGCTGGTAAAATAGGTATTTTGTTATTATTAGTTAAAATTCTTTTCAACATTTCTTCTTACATAACACTGACGGTACTACCTGTATCTATCAGTAATTTTTGTTGTACCCGTATACCCTCAATTTCAACATTTAAATACAATTCTTGAATAACTAATTCTTCTTCTGTTCCTAACTCTTCAGTTTCCAAATCAATTACATTGTTAACCTTTCTAACTGTTTTTGAATTTTTGCATTGCTTAAAGTAATTTCGTACGAAAATTTATGTGATTTAATTGCTCCTTTGTAACCCTACTTTTAACAGTCGGAGCTTGTTGTTTAGGGTCATTTAGTTTTCCTGGTCTTGGTCATTACTAGGTGAAATACTCATAGTTTGTACTGGCATGTTTGAATTATTACTGGTTTGTACAGTAAAAGTATTTGCATTCCTATCTCTACCTCAACCATAATTTACAAACCTGACATTTCTATTATTATTATTACTTTGACCATAACAATTGTCATTAAATCTATTTCTAGTACCAAAGTTGTTTGTATTCCTGTTAGCAAAGTTAGTTGTATTATTTCTTGTTTCTACCATTTGATTATTTTGGTTATTTCCATTTGACATTCTTTCTCTTGCGTCAAATATGTTATTAAACTGTCTATCTTTTAAACCTTCCAATACCTTTAAAATATTTTCTACATTTTTGACTTGAGACGCTACTCATGTTGTCTGAATGTCAATAGGGAAATGTTTACTTAGCGCTTCAACTAGGATTTTTGGTTCTAAGTATTGCACTCTTCCTATCCAGTACCATACATGCTTAGTGAAACTGCCAAACTTAGGGTTATATACTCTTGGTATATGAATTTCGGCCCTAGCTTTCTCTTGAATATATTGTGACCAATACCTATTAATGAAATCAGTTCGAAACGCTCCATAATTTGCCCATTCGTTAATATGACTTTCCGCCCAAATATTGATTTCACTTACTATACACTCTACTGCGATATTTAATCTTTGTCTTCCTGTAATTCGCATAGTAGTAAAATAATTTTCAAGTTTTTTTCAAAAATTTGACGGGATGTAAAACCTGCCTGTTCCCATCAAATTTTGGTTTCTCACTATTTGTTGACATTATTATTCCCCCTGTAAAACTGACATTACCGCTATTTGTTTGTACTTACCTTTCCTCATTTAACTCTTTGACTTCATCATGCAAAGTTACTATTTGACGTTCGACTTTATTTTGCAATCTGTCAAAATTCACTTCTAAATTATCCAAATGAACTTTATTTCGAACAATCCCTGCTTTAACCAAACCTTTTTCTTTTTCAATTGGCTCTATTTTGTTAACTAACTGGTTTTCTACCTGTTCTTGTACTCTATTTATACTAATTTCATTTACCTTTTAAAACGTCATCAATTTGGCCCCAATTGTGTCTATTTTGTTTGACATTGTGTTTTCTACTGAACCTACCCTGTTCAGAATTTCCTGACTAACTTTATTTCGAATTTCCTGGTAATCTTTTTTAATTTCTTGGTTATTGTCTGCCATTTCACCTTTTAAATCAGTTGACAATTGAGTCATCATTTGATGGTTATCAGTTGACATTTTAGCCATCATTTGTTGCATTAATTTTAACATATTATTTTTATTGGTACTATTCGCTGTACTAACCCCCCATATTTGTTAGACAGGTAGTTAGGTAGACAGGTAGACAGCTAGACAGGTAGACAGGTAGACAGATAGACAGACAGTCAAGGCAGCAGGAAGGCAAGCAGGCAGGTAGGCATACAGGCAGACATGCAGGCAGGCGGACAGGCAGACAGGCAGACAAGCAGGCAGACAGGCAGGCAGACATGCAGGCAGGTAGACAGACAGGCAGGCAGGCAGGCAGATAAGTAAACAGGCAGACAGACAGAGAGGCAGAGAGGCAGACAGACAGGCAGTGCCTACCTAAGCAGGCAGGCAGACAGACAAACAGACAGACAGGCAGACAGGCAGGCAGGCAGGCAGACAGGCAGACAGACAGACAGACAGACAGACAGGCAGGCCTCTCCGTCTGCCTGCCTGCCTGCCTGCCTACCTGTCTGTTTGTTCGCCTGTCTGCTTGTCTGTCTGCCTGTCTGCCTGCCTGCCTGTCTGTTTGCCTCTCTGCCTGCCTGTCTGTCTGTCTGCCTGCCTGCCAGCCTGTCTGTCTATTTGTCTGTCTGCCTGCCTGCCTGCCTGTCTGTCTGTCTGCTTGCCTGTCTGCTTGTGTATCTGCCTGTTTGCCTGCCTGCCTGTCTGTCTACCTGCCTGCCTGTCTGCTTGTCTGCTTGCCTGTCTGTCTATCTATCTACCTATCCACCTGTTTAGCTGTCTGTCTGTCTACCTGTCTACCTGTCTACCTTTCTAGCTGTCTACCTATCAGCTTTCCTGCCTACCTGTCTACCTGTCTATCTGTCTACTAGGCTACCTTTTTACCTGCCTACTTGTCTACCTATCTACCTGTCTACCTGTCTACCTGTCTACCTGTCTAGCTGTCTAGCTGTCTACCTGTCTAGCTGTCTACCTGTCTAGCTGCCTATATGTCTACCTGTCTACCTGTCTAGCTGTCTACCTGTCTCGCCTCGCCCAACAATATTCACAGTCGTCCGGGAATGTTACGCTTTTCGTCCTAGATACACAAAGTCTGAAGTAATCGCACATATCCATGCAAATGCAAGCAAAGTCTTGTGTTATATTTATAAGGTGGGAGTCATTTATTTGGAGCTGTTTTAACATTTCTGGTATATCTTCTTACAAGGTATGCATATTAACGTCGGCTAGTTCTACTTTATACAAAATTACTATTGAATTTTTGTATTTTTTTTTGTGGTTTGAGACTTGGTTACAAGGATATCGTAACACCTCAGACAGAGATGACAACAACATCTCTAGCACAATAATTGTCTGGTGCATAATATATTTGTAATAATTTTTTATACATGTACGTTTTAGGCAAATAAATACAACTATATTTACAATTGTTTAAAATCGTTAGAGGAACATGTCAGGTTGACCAGTGGTCTATTTATTCCTCGTCGCAAATTTACAGACACAGATAATAATAATAATAATAATAATAATAAATGCCTTTATTAATATAATATGTACATGAAAACAATTAAAATATATGTACAATATTTTGGGCGAAGTTCAGTTCACAGTAGAATTACTGTGAACTGCTCTTCCACTTAACCCAATTCGAAGAAATTGGCATTTAAAAAAAAAATATATATAAATGCAAGTAATGATTAAAGAAACATAGACGAGACTGAACCACCGCACCCGAACTTAAACTGAAAATGTGACTGACAAACGGAGTGTATATAAAGTGAGATATAAAGGAAATAATTGACTGTAATATCTAAGAATTCTGCTTAGCTATCAAGTAACGCTTGAGCCGATCGCCGAAACGTGGTAATGGCAACGTTCTAAACTCTAAGGGTAATTGATTATAATATTTTGCTATACAATATGAAAAGCTACGCTTTCCTAGTTGAGTATGATGAGTAGGGACAGTTATATTACCCCTAAAGCGTAGATTTAAGTTGTGTACGTCTGTACGAAACCTGATTTTGTTATACAAATACGGCGGTGTTTTTGAAGTTAAAATTTTTTGATACAAACAGCAGCTATGTAATATACGTCTATTTGCCATATTTAGCCAACCAGAAATTTTTAATTTGTGAGAAATTCTTGCATATTTGCGTATTCCAAAAATCAAGCGTAAACAAGAATTTTGAAGTTTTTGAATTCTAGCCACATCCTTGTAACCCAAACAGAAGCCATACACCCCATCACAAAAATCAACTTTTGATAAAACTAGGCTATTGCACAATATAGTTTTTATTTTTTTATTTAGTATATGACGATTCTGAAAAATTAGTCGAAGATTGTAGTAGGCACTTTGTAAACAATTGCTTACATGCTTATTGAAACGTAATGTTGAGTCAATCGTTAATCCCAAACTTTTGGCTTGTTCAACTATAGGAAGTGTGTCCTTGCCAATGCAAACATTGAAGTGATTCTTTGCATAATTTACGTCACTTTTCTTTCCAAAAAGCATGACTGCAGATTTGTTAGGATTAAGTTTTAGGGAGTGTTCATTAGAAATGTTGGTTAATTTTTCTAAATCTTGATTTATTTTAGCACATGCATCAGAAAGATCTTCAATTTAGAAAGACATGTATAATTGGCAATCATCAGCATAAAAATGGCATTCAGTCGATTGTAAGACTAAAGAAAAATTTGAAATATAAATACAAAGGAGAATTGGGCCTAGAATGGAGCCTTGGGGTACTCCAGTATCAATTTTTAGAAAATTAGATAAGCAACCGTACAAATTAACAGCTTGGTATCTTTCAGAAAGATAACTAGTTAATAAGGCAATTGACTCAGGACTAAGTCCTATATAATGTAGAAGCGATATTAAAATAGAATGGTTGATAGTATCAAAAGCCTTTGAATAGTCTAAAAGAACCAGTGCTGTCAACTTACCTTGGTCTGTAGCAACCACAATGTCATCGACTACATGCAGGAGCGTAGTACTACAGCTGTGATTCTTTTTAAAGCCTGATTGAGTAACGGGTATTATTTGATTAATTTCTAAGTGTTGTCTGAGTTGCCGTTCCATTACTCGTTCAATTATTTTTGAAAGTGTGGGCAATATGCTTATTGGCCGTAAATCCTTTAATTCTTTGGGTGCAGTTATTTTGGGAATAGGCAATATTAAAGCTCTTTTCCAGCAGCTGGGAAAAGCGGATTTGCTAATGCAATAATTGATAATGTGAGTTATAACTGGCAATAAAAAGGGAATGCACAATTTAATTATGTGAATGTTGAGACCATCAGCACCAGTAGAATTAGATTTAATGGAACAAATAATTTTAAGGACTTCTTCTTCTTCAACAGGTTGGAATCGTAAACTACATTTGACAGACTTTTTCCGATGGCTCTCGTAGAAAGTAGATAACATATTATTCGTAGTTAATCGAGGAATTGAATTTATAAAATAATTATTAATTCCATCGGCATCACCGAAGGTAGGAGGAAGATCAGCATTACTTGCTTTGCCAGTTAAATTTGAAGATTTTAGTTTTTTCCAAAATAATCGCGAATTTTGTTTGAATGTTTCAACATAATATGCCTTTTTTTCACGTCTCACTGCATCAGTAACCGCATTTCTCAGCTGCTTATAATAAGTAAAATGCGCAGGATTCTTACTTACACTAAAACGACGTAGAGCCTTGTCACGTAAGCACATCATTTGTTTAAGGGTGTTGGTCAACCACGGCGCAGGCTTTCTCGATATTCTACAACTAACAAATGGAGCATGTAGATTTAATAAAATAGTTAAATTTTCTGTTAAAAACTGGACTTTATCATCTATGTTGTCTAACTGATAAATATTCCGCCAGGGTATAGACTGAAGATCATAATTAAACTGTTCATAATTAAGATTTTTAAAATCCCTGTAAGTGTAAATAGCCTGTTTTGATTTTACGTTGGGAATATCGATTTTACAACAAATCAAACTGTGATCTACTTCATGTGAAGGAATAACTAGTGCATTTTTTGTAATGCTTGTATTAGTAGTTAAAATAAAATCTAGTAACGTGGCTGATTCAGCAGTAATTCTCGTGGGCTCATTTATTAACTGAGTGAGTCCGAACGCTTCAAAAAATTCTAGCGCACAAACTGAAGCAGCGCTCTCCACATCCAGCAGATTAACATTAAAGTCGCCGAAGCAAAATACATCTTCAATCTGAGACAAGATCGTTGAGAAAGTATTTTCTAAAGAGTTAAAGAAATTGGCATAAAGGCTTCTGTGAGGGTTGTAAACAACTCCAAACCCATATTTACGATTATTACAAGATATAGCAATCCAGAGTTGTTCAATTTCATTCTTAGTTTCTAGAATGCAAAAACCTAGGGCAGACTTTATGTAAAAAGCGACACCTCCCGCTCTCGAGGGTCTATCATTCCTCACAATATTATATCCAGCAATGTTTACTGCATTACTAGAGATAGCGTCCGATAACCAAGTCTCGGTGATAGCTACAATGTCGTACTCACCAGCCAATACAAGATCCCTGACGACAGCGAGGTGTTTTACCAAAGACCTTGCGTTCAGGTGGGCGCAGTTCAGTCGTCCATGCATAAAAAAAAAATCAGTAGAAAATTTCAGCTACTGCCGAAAAGTAGGTGAGATTGTGATGATAAGGTCTGGTGCGCGTGCGGTAATTGTTACACAGAAATATTTTTGAGTTAATCGCGCGTATTTATTACGGTCTTTCTATTGTTGTTGTTGACTATAATGCTTCCATCTGATGTCCACACATTTGCTGCTCCCACTTTCTTGATAGCCTCCTGCAGGAGCAAAAATCGCGTTCTGGTGGGGTCATTAACTACAACTCGCCTAAATTTCTCAGACAAAGGCTCCATACATATATTTTTTTAGTAACCGTGCAATTTCTAAAACAATCACATCCGGCTCGCATAATGGAGGTCATTCACTCCCTCATTAGCTGCATTCGACAGATATCTAGACAATAACATCGATCCGGTCGGACGCCTACATCTGCAGGTCTCGACAGGTCTGACATCTGGCGACACGCAAATATAGTCTCTATTAACACCTGCAACACTGATAAAGGAGATGATAGGATAACTTATTCGAAGTTATGAGCCTGAAGATTTTCGAGTATTATTCTATATTTTCGAATGTTTGTAATACTGGAACAGGTTCAAATCAATAACTATCGGCTCAATTTGGGAAGTGTATATTTAGTAAAGTACTGGAAAAAACACTTAATATTTACATTCGGTGCTTGTAAACAGTGTTGTGGATTTGTTAATGTCTGTAAATTATCAGTCAATTTTAAGCAAAATTTTAACCATACATTTATTTTTAGCAACCTTGCACATTCCCAAACGCTGACATTCGTTTAAACAAGTCTGGACAGATATTTTCTATAGTCTGCAAATTCTATTGATGTACCCCCTTCAAGCATTCTAATTTTAGCTTTATTTACTCTATTACAGTTTTTAATGTGATTGTTTAGTTACAAAAATGATTTAAACAAGTTTGAGGTGTTCTCTTATGTATTTGATTTCTAGCCAGTCTAGATAAGTTTTTTATCTGGCAAAAAGAAAAAAAAAGAAAACTGTCCCTCACCGTTGAGTATCATGTTATTAATTAGAGTATTTTTACTAATATATTGTCGTGACCAAATAGATTTTATTAAGCTTTATTTAATTTAAATTTTATTCTCAGGGCTTTATTTTAAAATGTTTGATTTAGTGAGGGGAATTTAGTAAAAATTTCAAAATTAGATTTTTAGCCCCAAAATTCATCGTGGGAATCTTGTAAAAATTTCAAAATTAGACTTTTAGCCCCATAATTCATAATATCCAGAGAATGATATCTCTTACACAATAACATTCAGCCAGATGCCCACATCCGCTTAAAGAAGTCTCAGAAAGTCTGACATCTGGCAACGCGCAAATATAGCTCCCTATTGACACCTGCCAAATCTAAACTTGTTCATTTGTCTTTGCACAGAATTTGAATTTACCGCCGAAATGATGCGCAGAGTTTGAATTTCCAAACAAAAACCTAAGCATAATTTGAATTTACCGACAAACCTGCGCAGAATTTGAATTTACCGCCAAAATTATTTGCGGAATTTTAATTTCACGTCAAAACCCTGCGCAGAATTTAAATTTACCGGCAAAATGATGCGCAGAATTTGGATTTTTTTAGTATAATTATATATTGTTGCACCCAATCTTGTGATTCCATGTTCCTTAGCGGAAATTCGCGAAAATGTTTTCATTAAACAGGTATCCGGGCCAATTGATAAAGTCGATTATGGACCTGTAATTTGGCAAATAAATTTGTTATATATCTTAATTTGATTTCATCCATATGAGACAGTCAATCCCCCGCACCGTGCAATTTCTCAAACAATGACTCCATACAATTATTTTTAGCTGCATTCAGCAAAATGTTTAGACAATAACATTTGGCCAGACACCCACATCCCTACGTCTCAACAAGTGTGTCATCTTGCGATGCGCAAATATAGCCCGCTATTAACACCTGCCAAGTCCAAGCTCGTTCATTTGCCCTGCGCAGAATTTGAATTTACCGCCAAAACCTGCGCAGAATTTGAATTGCCCGCCACAACCAAAGCAGAATTTACATTTACCACCAAAATGATGCGCATAATTTGAATTTTCCCCAAAACCTGGGCAAAATCCCTCGGCCAGACCTGTGCAGAAACCCTCGCGCAGACCTGTGCAGAAACTCCCACGCAAACCTGCTCTTAATTCTCATTCTCAAGGCTTTATTTTACATTTAATCTCCTTGCACATTGCCAGACTTTCACATCCGTTTAAACAAGCCTGTACAGGTATTTTCTATAGTCTGCAAATTCTGCAGCTCCTTCAAGAATTCTAACTTTAACTTTATTTACACAATTTCTAATGTGATTGCTTAGTTACAAAATGTTTTAAACAAGTTTGAGATTTTCTCTTATACATCCTTATTATATACTGCAATGGTTTTAAGCCCTATAGATCAACTCTGTTAGCATTGCCAAATTAATGAACATTTCATGAAAGTTCAGAGTGAGATATCTTATATAACTGCAAAGCTAAAATTTCAATTTGCCAAAAAATGAATACAGTTGTAATGAGATGCCAGTAATTGCAGAATAATAATTAATAAACGCAGTAAGAAAAGCTCATTTCGCATAGGGAGCCAAATTGGGTGTAAGTTCGGTTAGTTAATTGGGTTTGAGGTAAATGTATAGGCCTAGCCGGATGAAAATTAATCATTACAAGATGGATGGCGAACACAAGGGAATGAAGCGTAGAACTCAGGCATACTTTAATGGTGAAATCCAGTCAGGGTTTTACAAGAAAGGTGATTGCAGCATAAATAATCTTAAGAACATGAAACGGGCATATAAGAAAGAAGGCATTAAAGCATTTGGAAGAAACCATAAGAATCAAAGGCAAGGATTATAGGATTTGCAGAAAAGAAAACACATATGAATTTAAAATTGTGAACGAAAATCAAACAGAAAATTCAAATGAAACCTAGTGCAGGATATGCGCGAATTAAATACTTTAGTCAGTGCAGTGAAATGTGAACTTTTAAAACGCTAATTAAAAAGACGTGCAGTGAAAAATGGACACGCTAAATTAATATGAATGTAAATAATTATTTTAGATATAGTATTAGTTTCAAAAATCATAATTTTAAGTAGAATTATTGTTAAAAGTTAATGTTTTGAACCTTGTTAATATCCGCAATTTATTTGAAAGTAACTAGCTTTTGTTTATAAAAAAATTAATGGAGGTTGACAAATGAATTAATTAATGCTGATTGATGTGGTAGAAGTGCTCTTCTTTAAAATTGAATTTTGTGCAATAAATGTTAATATTTTATTATAAAAAGTACGTCGTTTTAATCAGTGCAATTTAGAGTACTTGTGGTAATATTTGCATAAAAATCCATCACCAAAAATTCGAAGTCCACGAGAGGTGCCTTCCGGTACCAAATCGGTTACGATCCAACTGAAGTTTCGAAGTCTGCGTGCTAGAGTACAACCATTGGGACGACCAGGTTAGCATCCTAGATCAACGAGCAGCTTCGTTAGGCCGCATTCCAGAGATCTCATCACCAGGGGGCCTACAGCAGCTTCCCCACAGCAACGGCGTCGTTTCCTGGGAGCGAGGCAATCGGACCAAAACCAGGTACCAACATTCATTAAAATAAGCGCTGTTAGACCTTGGAAAGCTACGTGCAGCATAAAGCCGATGGTACCGAGCAATATTCAAGTAATTCCTACGGCTCCAGAGGAATAATTGTTGTTCAAATAGCAAATAGAATCCGATTGTGAGGTTATGCGAGTCAAAGGACGCCTTTCCGCCTTCCTAAAACAGTTGAAATAGCGTCCCCGCAAGTGCTAAAACAGAAGACAAATTAATGCCGGGAAAACTGTCAAAATTCAAACAATTACCGATAACACGTTGACCGATTTTACAGTATTTATCGTTCAATTAAACGCAACTTGTAAACGGCAACCATCTTGGTTAACAATGAGCTAATTTCAGTTTTTCAATAGGGCGTTTGAGCTAATGCGGAGAACAGATCCGTACTTTTTAATAAATAATTCAAAGGGGAACCTCGTGATGAGTCTGTGCTTTACCGAAATTTTGAGCTAGCGTTTTATTTGTTAAATTGCAGATAAATAAGAGATTATAAAGGGCATACAACTAATTATTTTAGCTATCAATTTAAAAGTAGTTTTAATCAACCTGAGATTTGATAATACGAATACACGAAAAATATTTTGCGTTGTACCCTTATTAAATTATTAACAGATCATAAATACATAAATTATAGCGTCCTACCATCTCAAAATAATTGGCGCCCAACGCGGAGCTAAAACAATATAATAGGATCAACAAATTGGTGGCAAAAGTAAATTAGAAAAAAATTAAGGCATCCTAACGTGTAGGCGAATTTAATTATAAGGAGCAATTATTAAAAATTACAGCTAGGTACTTGAACTTTATCCACAGAATATTTAAAATTGTCAAATTTTTATCTTGAATTATTATTTGTGTGGGTAGCGTTGCTCGTAGGTGCAAGCGCTTTGTTTTTGCCTGACTACGGATAAATAGGACACAGAAAAATGACGGATAAGCGTACAAGAAGAATGAAGAAGATGGAAAAACGAAAGGAAGAGGAGCATCATGCCGAAGAAGTAAGTGAAGTACCCGAACAACCGGCGGGAGAACAACAAAGGGATCAAGCTAAGGAACAGCAGCCCCAAATCTCAAAGCAAACAATTGAGTTAAGTGGAATAATAGAAGCGATAATACAAATGCAGCATGAAGCAGAAGAGCGGTACAAGAAAAATGAAATCGAAGCTGAAGAACGTGAGAAAAAAAACAAAGAGGAAGCAGAAAAACGGGAAAGAAGGTTACTTGAACCTAACAGAAAGGAAGCAGAAGAACGGAATAAAAAGCTACAGGAAATGATCACAAATAACACGCAGGAATTAAAACCAGATGCTGAAAAGACGGTAAAGGAGTTGCAAGAAGCCATTCGGCAAGAAGCAGAAGAGCGAGAGAGAAAGGCAGCAGAAAGGGAAACGAGGGGGTATAATCACACCAATTTGATGGTTGAAGGATTAAAGAATGAGTTAGTAAAAATGCAACAAGGCAGTAAACAAGAGTTGCAAAGTAAAATTGACGGACTACAAGAAAAGTTAGCAATATTTAAAAATGCAACAACAAACGAAATAAAACAAGAACTCTAACAAGAAGTGACACAGTTGGTAGAAGAAAAGATCGGACAGAGAGGAGAGGAAATTGAGGACAGGATAAAGGGTGTCGCAAATAAGACACAGGAACAACTAGTACAACATAAAGAAAGGCTTGAATTTGGGCTAATCGGTCTCGCGACGAAAAAAGGCAAACAGTGGGTCAAGATACAAGAGGGACAGAGCCGAAACGCACACCACATTGCCCTGGTCGCAATAGGATCACGAGGGAAATACACGGGGAACATGAGAGGCCCAAACAGGTACAGGAACTCCCAGCAAGCACGGTGACTACCAGCTTAAACATTGAAATGATACCCATGTTCAAAGAGAGGAACGGCGAGTTGCCGATGATCTTCCTAGCAAAGCTAGACGACCTAATGCGAACCATACCAACGGAATGCCGAAAGCTCCAAATAATAAACATGGCTATGAAAAACAACCCCGAGATATGGCACAGTATAATCAAAAGCAAGTTTAAGAATTTAAAGAATTGTTCATACAACAATATTGGAGCAACTCACACCAGGCCCAAGTAAGAACAGAGCTCACTTCCGGTTAATACATAGATAGAGGAGGTTTCAGGGAAATCTACGTGATGCACCGGTATAACAAGGCCCAATACCTGACCCCACGACTAACGGAGGAGGAGATCATACAACATTTATCCCGACATTTGGAGGCCGAGATCACTAGAGCAGTAGCGGCCCAAAGCCTGAAAACGCTGAGGGACTTTTTAGAGATCGTACGGAGCTATGACCTAGCCGTCCACAACGAGAAGGAAACGAATCCCAGAAGTAATATTTATCAAAATTCTAGTAAAAGAAAATGGAAAGAAAATTTTAACAATAACTTTAGGCCTAATAGAAACATTAATAATAATTATAATTACAATAACAATCGACAAGAGGGTCGTTATAACTACAATAATAATCAGTACCAAAAAAGAAACAATAATAATTAATCAAATTGGAATCAAAGCAGAACACAATATAATAGGGGGAAAATCAACAGCGCAGTTATGACGATCTAATAGACGAACGGAATAAGAGGAGATGTCAGGAACCGGACACGAATAAACAGCAGGATCGACCTTTCATAAACACCATATTTACACCTAGAAGAGAAGAAGGAGAGGATCTTGACCGAATTGTGATTGCAGAGTTGCATGAGGAACCCTCGATAGACAAAAAAACCCTCAATTTTAGAAATTTATGTAAATAGTAGATTTAAGGACGTAGCCAACTTTTTCATCGCCAACGAGAAAACGGGGCAATTTTTATTGGAGGAAAATGAAGACAAAATTTCAAGCTCATGTTTACCATTTATCAAACTACAATTTTTAGATCAAGAATACGAGGCGCTAATTGATAGCGAAGCAATGGTTTCTCTAGTACAAGAGGAAGTTCTAAATAGGCATTTGAATGTTTTACAGAGTAATATAATGAAAGTCAACAAAATCGAGTTACTGACAGCAACAAGGAAAAAGATATCAACTACAAGTAAAGTATTGGCAATTAAGATCAGCATAAATGAGAAAGAATATGATGTGCAATTTTACATAGTGTCTGCCTTAAATGTACAATTTGTGATAGGAGTCGATATTATTCAGCAAGTTGGAATTAAAATTGATGGAATACTAAAGTGCATGCAAATTGATGAAATAAGTAGGCCTTGGTTTGTTAATGATCAAGAGCGTAAAAATTGTTGCTTAGCCATGAGAGCAAGAGACGATATAAATTGTTGCCCAGCCAAGAGTGCGGGAGACGATATGATTTGTTGCCGAGCCAAGAGTGCCGGAGACGAAATAATTATAAATAATTGTGCGATAATAGAAGGAATGCTAGATAATGAACAGATAGGGATTGAATACTTACAATATAAAGGCAGAATTATGAAGATTATAGAAAAAAATAAGGATATTTTAAATCAAAAGGCAGGACAAGCAACAAAATATTGCCATAAGCTTGTTGTCGACCAATCGACAAGCTTTAAATCAAGATCGTATCCAATACCATTTGCACAGCGCGAAAAAGTAAAACATGAGTTGCAGAAGATGTTAGAAGAAGATGTAATAGAGCGATCAAAAACGAACTTTATTAACCCGATGGTGGTGGTTAAGAAGAGCGACGGTAGTCTTAGGTTATGTTTAGATCCACGCAGGATAAATCAGATTACGAAACCCCAATATGAAAATCCACAGACGATAGATGCCTTGTTAAGCCAGATATGGGATAAAAAAGTGTTAACGAAGTTGGATTTGAAAAACTCATTTTGGCCAATTCCCTTACACGAGCACTCAAAAAAATACATTGGATTCTGCATAGAGAGGGAAATTTTTCATTTTAAGGTGGTCCCGTTCGGTTTGACAACTTCATGTGCAGCTTTAGTGAGAGCGATGCAACAGATATTAAACACATTTTACGAGTTTTGTGTGCACTCTATCGACGATATTTTAATTTTTTCTCGAGATTTGGAACAACATTTGGTACATTTAGAATTAGTTATAAGCACATTAAATGAAAACGGCTTAAAATTGAATCTGAACAAATGTCAGTTTATGCAAGCAATAGTAGGCTACTTAGGACATGAGATTAGTAACAATGGAGTAACGATCAGTGAAACGAGAATAGGAGAAATAAAGAATTTACCTCGCCCCAAGAACTTGAAGACATTGAGGGGGTTACTTCGCCTATTAAATTACTACAAGAAGTTTATTGCAAATTATTCAAAACTGACATTGCCATTGGTAGAATTATTGAGAAAGGACACAAAGTGGGATTGGAATGAGGAAAGAGAGAAAGCGTTCAACAATTTAAAACAAAGATTTCACGAAGGACTACTACTCAAGTACCCAAACTTCAAAGAGAACTTTATCTTAACAACAGTAGCGTCGGACATGGCTGTCGCTGCTGAATTAATACCAGTCCAAGAAGAAGTGGAAGTCCCGCTTTGTTTCATATCACGAATTCTAAAGGGTTACGAAACCAGGTATACAATCGCGGAGAAGGAGATGTTGGCTATCATATTTGCGATCAAAAAATTGAAATTTTACCTGACAGAAAATAAGTTTTACATCGAGACAGACATCTCAGCCATATCGTTCCTCAAAAACAAAACGTTTCATAACGACCGATTATACAGATGGGCATTGTACTTCCAACAGTATGAAGTCGAAATAAGACATAGACCAGGGAATATGAATGTAGTAGCGGATTTCTTAAGCAGGAAGGACGCAGCAAAAAGTAAACGACAGAAACAATTAATGATAGGGATAGAAAAAAATTATCAACAGGAAAGATTTTCTAAGGAAGAACTATTAACCAAACGGGAAAGGTTAGAACTCCAACAAATAAGAAATTTAGTGCAAGATAGTCCAAATCAAGAATATAAAGGTTTTAAAATAGTAGAACGTCTATTGGTAAAATTACTAGGTGGCAAAGAATTAATAGTACTATGTAGAGAACATGTAGTTAATGTGGTGAAGGAAATTCATCAAACTTTCGGACACTGTGGGGAAAGAAAAACATGGTTGATGTTTCGAGAATGTTTCTACACCAAGAACGATATCAAATTAAGCACTTCACGAATTGTTGCAAGATCTGTCAATTAGCCAAAGAGAAGAATCATACTAACCAGAACGTGATCAAAAGCTTAAGAGTTAACGAACCATTAGTGCTAATCGCGATCGATTATCTGGGAAATTTGGTACCGGGAAAATATGGGTACCGACACATTTCAATCATGGTGGACGTGTTCTCGAAATATATTAAACTTTACCCAGCAAAACACAGCAATACAGAACATGTGATAAAATCCATCGAAAAGTTTCAACAAGAAGTGGGGACACCAAAAAAGATCTTAGCCGACAACGCGAGTTATTTTAGGAATGCAAGAATTATTAACAATTTGGAACAAAAAGGAATCAAAGCATACTTCTGCAGCATACGACACCCGCAATCTAATGTAGCAGAGCTGTACATAAAAGAAACGATTAAGTATTTCAACATTATGACTCATGAACATCATAATACTTGTCAAACGTAGAGGACTTTATAAACAACGTACCTAACATTACGACCGAGATAAGCCCATTAACATTGTGCAAAGGCGTGGTACCAGCAAGACCATGGAGGAAGGAAGAAGATGCGACAGAAGTTATAGAACTACTGGAGAAAATCAGATAACGGGTTAAAAAGATACAGGATCGTTACGAAGAGAAGCAGAACCGAAAGATAAAGAAACGCATGAAATTTAGAATCGGAGACTTAGTGGTCATCAAGAAACTTAGAGTAGCAGATAAGCGAGAAAAAATATGTGCAAAATTCCTGAACGCTTAAGAAGGACCTTACCGAGTACACAAGGGATTAAGTAATGAAAACACGTATGAATTGATAAACGAAGTTGATGGCAAAATCAGGGGACGTTTCCATATTTCAGCAATGTGCCCATACCGAGATAGAGTAGAATAGGTTAGGTTAGTGTTGATCAAATGTTGAGCCACTCTCTGTAGGTTAGTTTAGTTTGGATAGAATAGGAGTTAGATTAAAAATAGGAATTAACAACTAGAAGCAAATTTGAATTAGCAAAAAGGCAAACTGGGTGGATTAAAAAAGAGATTTGATTCATGCAATTAAAAATTGTGACAATTAAAATAACGACGCATGCAAATCGACGTATGATATGATATAAAGTTTATGCGTAGTGATTTTAATCATCAAAATTTGGGGGGAAGTATGCTATGGTTTTAAGCCCTATAGATCAACTCTGTTAGCATTGCCAAATTAATGAACATTTCATGAATGCTCAGAGTGCAAACTAAAATTTCAATTTAGTAAAAAATGAATACAGTTGTAATGAGATGCCAGTAAATGCAGAATAATAATTAATAAACGCAGTAAGCAAATCTCATTTCGCATAGGGAGCCAAATTGGATGTAAGTTCGATTAGTTAATTAGGTTTGTGCTAAATATATAGGCAAGGCCGGATGAAAATTTAATAATTACAAGACGGATGGCGAACACAAGAGAATGAAGCGTAGAACTCAGGCATATTTTAATGGTGAAATTCAGTCAGGGTTTTATAAGAAAGGTGATTGAAGCATAAATAAGCTTAAGAACATGCAACGGACATATAAGAAAGAAGGCATTAAAGCATTTCAAAGAAACCGTAAGAATCAAAGGCAAGGATTATAGGATTTGCAGAAAAGAAAACACATATGGATTTAAAATTGTGAACCAAAATCAAACAGAAAATTCAATTGAAACCCAGTGCAGGATATGCGCGAATTAAATACTTTAGTCAGTGCAGTGACATGTGAACTTTTAAAACGCTAATTAAAAAGACGTGCAGTGAAAAATAGACAGGTTAAATTAATATAAATGTAAATAATTACTTTAGATATAGTATTAGTGTACAAAATCATAATTTTAAGTAGAATTATTGTTAAAAGTTAATGTTTTGAACCTTGTTAATATCCGCAATTTATTTGAAAGTAACTAGCTTTTGTTTATAAAAAAATTAATGGAGGTTGACAAATGAATTAATTAATGCTGATTAATGTGGTAAATGTGCTTTCCTTTAAAATTGAATTTTGTGCAATAAATGTTAATATTTTATTATAAAAAGTACGTCGTTTTAATCAGTGCAATTCAGAGTACGTGTGGTAATATTTGCATAAAAATCCATCACCAAAAATTCGAAGTTCACGAGAGGTGCCTTGAGGTACCAAATCGGTTACGATCCAACTGAAGTTTCGAAGTCTGCGTGCTAGAGCTAGAGTACAACCATTGGGGAGAACCAGGTCAACATCCGAGGGCAAAGAGCAGCTCCGTTAGGCCGCATTCCAGATATCTCATCACCAGGGGGCCTACAGCAGCTTCCCTACAGCAACGGCGTCGTTTCCTGCGAGCTAGGCAATCGGACCAAAAACCAGATACCCCAATTCACTAAAATAAGCACTGTTAGACCTTGGAAAGCTACGTGCAGCATAAAGGCGATGGTACCGAGCAATATTCAAATAATTCCTACGGCTCCAGAGGAATAATTATTGTTTTAATAGCAAATAGAATCCGATTGTGAGGTTATGCGAGTCAAAGGACGCCTTCCTAAAACAGTTGAAATAGCGTTCCCGCAATTGCTAAAACAGAAGACAAATTAATGCCGGGAAAACAGTCAAAATTCAAATAATTACCGATAACACGTTGACCGATTTCACAGTATTTATCATTCAATTAAACACAACTGGTAAACGGCAACCACCTTGGTTAACATTTGAGCTAATTTCAGGTTTTCAATAGCGCGTTTGAGCTAATGCGGGGAACAGATCCGTACTTGAATAAGTTTTAATAAATAATGCATTCAAAGAGGAACCTAACCGAGTGATGAGTCTGTGCTTTACCGAAATTTTGAGCTAGCGTTTTATTTGATTAGTTGCAGATAAATAAGAGATTATAAAGAGCATACAACTATTTCTTTTAGCTATCAATTTACAAGTATCTTTTAATCAACCTGAGATTTGATAATACGAATACATGAAAAATATTTTGGGTGGTACCCTTATTAAATTAATAACAGATCATAAACACATAAATTACAGGGTCCTACCATCTGAGTAAATCATATAGTATTTCTAATATATGTGTTCACTCTACAATTAACAGTATTTCTAATCGTCTTTAGTACAAACAATGACTTGCGCAGACAATAACATCCAGCGTGCACATTTTCAGACAGTGGCTTCATTGTTTAATTATTTTTTTACCAGTTTTGCACATTTTCAAACAATCACATTCACAATACTGGACAGGTTTGAACCCCTAGACAATAACATCCGGTTTATCTGATAATGCAGGTCAGTAATTACATTCAGCAAAAAATGTCTAGACAAAGACTTAATTCAATTATTATTTTTAGCGGTCGTGCAGATTTTGAAACAATGACTTCACTGTTCAATTGCGCAGACAATAACATCCGGTGTAGGCAATAACATCCGCCCAGACACACACATATGCAAGTCTCGACAAGTCTGCGTTCCCAGACGATGACTCACATCCGGTTGCGCCTGGGAACAATTTTTGATAAGCGTAGGAATCTTGTAAAAATTTCAAAATTAGACTTTTAGCTTCAAAATTCATCGTGGAAATCTTGTAAAATTTTAAACTTAGACTTTTAGCTTCAAAATTCATCGTGGGAATCTTGTTTTTCATATTTTTCTAAAAAAAATTCAAAATTAGACTTTTAGCCCCAAAATTCATCGCGGAGGAAAAACCCATACCACATGCGCAGAATTTGAATTTCCCGCCAAAAACCGGCGCAAAAACCCCCGCGCAGACTTGCGCAGAAAACCTGTGCAGTAACACATGTTGCGCCAGTATCCCTCTATCCGGCATCAGAAGCGTGTCCAGAAATATTGTCTGGGGAGGGGGGGTTAAGCGTATGGGAGGGGAGGAGAAAGGGAGGGGGGGGGGAGAAAAAAGTAAAATTGGTAATTAATAATTATAATAAAAATTCCAAGAAAAAACTATTCTTAAAAAGAAACCAAACTTATTTTTTAAAAACCTACAATCCAAAATCAAGTCTTCGTAAGTTATTAACTTTTTTAAAGTTGAAAATGTATTTTCGTTGGATGCTGCCGTCACAGCGATCGTAATAAATATTTTAAGAAGTTTAGCAACATTCGGGAATAGTTCGAGATATCTTTCTCTTAAGTAAACTAATGAATCTATTGCACTTTTTGGGTTTTCGGTGCTTTCATTTAGTATTTTTTCCAAAGTTTTACCTTCCCTAATATTATATCAAGGCTGTGAGTATCCAAAACGTGTTCATAAAATATATATAACTTTCGTAGTTTCTTCTCGTCGACTACATTTTTTAAAAAGTTTACATCAAAACCTGCTAAAATGTTTTCATGTTTCAGTGGTCGATCTTCGAGATGTAATATTGAAGGGTCTAAGAAGGATATAAAAACCGCTCAACTGTAATACCCTTCAGGTGAAAAGAATGGTACATTATCTCGTTGCGTTTTTCTGGTAGTTCGAGGAACTGTTATCTCAACGTTATATTTTTCGCATATTTTTACTGCCTGGCTAAACATTTGCATAAATATGTTTTCAGCATTTTCTCGAATTAATCTGATTCTCCGTTTGAACCCCCCATGGGCACGCCACTGTCCGGAATTAGTTAATTTTCAACGAGTGGAACTCCGCAAAGGATAATATTGGAAACAATAAATTACTATCAAACACTCCCTCAGCCTATAAATTCAGGTATATATGCTTGAATGACATACTTGACGCCATATCTATTGAGAAAACACAATATTATAAATAGCAGTGGCTTGTGTAATTTTCCCCAGTGGGAAGGAAGAAGAAATATTTCCTACTGTTGTCTCGCGTAATTTTTGGTCAAATTATGGACTTAAATATCGAAAAATTCAGTAAAAATTTCCAAAAATAAACTTTTCATATTCAAAACAGGATAAATATACAGGACAATCCAATTAATTACCACTATATATTTACGACTATTAATTAAAAATGTGTTAGAAATCACTTCTGCTTTTAATGATGAAGAACAATGTTTGCCAGTAATATTGTATTTGTTTTGGAAAGCAATCAATAGACTAGAAAACAGCAAGTAATGAGTAAAAAGCAATAGTCGTGCCTGCGTTCCATGAAATATAACTTAAACCAAGTTGGGAGGACTGTAGGAATTTCCCGACAGAAATACATTTCTCAACTTCATTTTCTTTTACTGATATTCTAAACTGTCAAGGCAGATTTTCCCAATTGCATGTAGTCTGAGAGATTCTGAAATATTTGCATAGAACTTGCGAGAAAATATTGACGATGCACTGTAATAGCTCTACAAATCATGAGGACGTGTATCGACATTTTCATATACTGTGTGTTGCAATTTAATATACATGCACATATTTCAGAGTCCCTCACATCTTAAGCATTGGAAACACGAAATTGTGCATTAGCCTTTCAAGCTGGAGAGCTTATAATGTTTTCGCTCGAAGAAAATACGGAGTCGCCGCAACATATAGTAAGCCCCCAAAAATGTTGCGTTTCTGAATAAAAAAAATCCTCGTGCTGCCCACTCGCGCTTCTTATAATGCAGCCAAACTTGTGGTTTCCTTTAACCAACAACAAAATCGTAAAATGCTTGTTAACTAAATTAGAAGCACTACGGTAATTATGTCCGATAAAACATTTATTCAACGAATTATTGTGGCCGATGCTACTCCATTATTAACCTCCCACGTTCTGAAATTGTGGTATCCAGGCATTTGCAATTATTGACCTGTCCTACATTTTCGTTAATACAATTTTTTCTTTTCTTTACACTTATATCATCTAGTGATACTATAATAGGAACAGCCTCAGTGCCTCTCCTTGTCGAGCTTAATTTTTTCTGACAAATCGTGACCACTCCATATTTTCCGTATACATATAATTCTCACATGCTGCATAAGTTCTGCACACCTCATATCAATTTCTCATTGACGTGTTTTTCCCAATTTTTTCCATATAACTTCTGTCGGAACACTATCGAATGCTTTGTTCAAATCTAGGAAACAAAATCAAAATTATATATTGACTTTTACCATCAAGGGCAAACCTGCTAGAGTATTGTTGTCAAGCTCCTCAAACCACACGTGCAACCAAAGAGTTCGAGTTCGGCTTCACAAGGTGCAAAGCACAGTAAGCCAGATAATGCTGAGTGTTTATCTACAAATACTACGCAGTCGAAGCCAAAATTCAATGGTGACAAGAAAACTATAAGCAAAATTTTTAATTGTGGGGAATTTGTCAGGAAATTTTTAAATTGTACGCTCGTACGGCTAATTAGCGTATTTTATAGATTCCGACCCCACTTGTATATGAGTTTTTCATATTATTCCGCCTGAATTTGAGCTTATCGAGTTATGTGCAAGCATTTATTAGATTTCTAACGTGCACAGCTGCGTTGTGGGCTTACGACCGTCGATTCTGAAAATTACTCATTCTGTATCTTTACTTATATTCGTTCGCAGGCTAGATAACAGAGATCGATCCGTCGACGACTTGCTTTTAAGAGTATTCTTATCGTGAATTTGAGAAACGACGACCATGGGTGCGATACAGCAAGCTATCATGTGCAGCTCGGCTGCCCCGATTCTTTATGAATCGCGTGCTGTCTGCGTGCATTTCGAGAGAAATTACATCCGGCATCAGAAGGGAACAGTTAGTTTGTGAGCTGTGCGGCCCACGGCGTCTCCCCTTCGGGGTTGCCGTTCGCGTGGCGCTTGCAAGGGTATTTTTCGTTGATTGTTTTTCCAGACGGCGGGCTAGTTAGTCGCAAGGCCTTGAGTGATAGTTGTTTGTGCGTGTCCCGTCGAACTCCAGGCGCCTCTACTTTTTAAATGAGCCTTGAACCTATATAACCGCTGTTGCGGGAGATCAAACGGAGGGAGGTCTAACCTCAGGTTAATTTCACATGTAATCCGACGTTAATTCCGGTTGCATATTTACTCCTAGAAAGGAATCTGCTGGACATCACCATCGCCGACGCTTCGAAGCCCCTTTCCTCCCAACCCCTGCTTCATAGCCTTGGGAAACTCATCTGGTTACCAACTGAACTCTTTTGACTGTCCCCAGGAGAAGCTAAGGTAGTGTACTGTTTATATTTTACGCGGACTGCATGCTTCGGCTGCCGGCCCGGCGATTAGAAGAATTCCGCGCTAATCAAAAAGAATGCGCGCCGAAAGGAGGCCTCGAGTTTTCCGCGCATGTGATTGTCTTCCGCTGTCAGTTGACCTTTCAGTGGCGGCGTTAGGTGAACTATTTATAATTAATGAACTCGATTTGTCATTATATAGTGCCATTTTCAGGCGCTTATTATTTTATGTAATAGCTAATGTCTATTTCAACACACCCTGCCGATACGCAGTGTGCGTAAAAGTTTATTATGCAGTGCCATCTACAGGCGCTTATCATTTCGTGTAATAGCTAACGTAGCCCCCCCCCCTTTCCTGTAATTTGCATTGTAACAATGTTTTGCATTACGTGTCTAAATAACAATAGACCCATTTGTTAAAGGTCGTCGCTGTATTTTTTTTGTGTTAAATGCTGTGTTTCAGTTTAAGCAATTAATTGTAGTGTCGTCTCCAGATTGGCGACTTGTGTATGGTTGGTGTAAAGCGGATCCTGGACGAAGTTTGTGAGCGTTAACGTAGGTTCTAACGTTCCAGCTGCCGTCTCCAGGGAGCCCCAGAGTTACAGACATTCCAACCCCGTTTGGCTTTCGGGTTTCTGTCAGATGTGAGTTTCCTCCTGAAACTCGTAGCGCCCTAATATTTTTCAACATCCTGTATATGTCGTCAGGCTTGTCCCTACGGCGTCCCGTTCGCAGAAGCACGCCCATCTCTCTGAGCGTATTCAGCCGTGGCTATTAGTTGGTTCTCGAGAATTTTGGGGCAAGTGGTGATATTTCCCGGACCGATATTTCTGAAATTTTGCATGGGGCCATAATTTTACATTTTGAATATCTTTTCTTCATGACATATTGACGTATTTAGGACAAAAACGCACTTTACCGGAAAAATATAGTTTTTTATCTACCGCTCGTGAGAGCTTATGAAGACCTATCCAACATTTTAGTATTAAGATTTTCGACTCAAAATTGTATAAGGAATATTGCTATCTGGAGCTTTTGCGTTAATTTGTATACACCCTGTATTTATGCATATACTGAGATGGTTTTAAGCCTACAACTTGGCTCTGCTTGCAGTGCAAAATATTTAACCAAGTTAATAAAGCACAGAGTTAAGATATTTTATAAAATTTCAATTTAAAACACTAATAAAAATATAAAATGCATTGGTGATGAGAGAAGTAGTAATTAAACGGATAAAGGCACGCACAAGCAAAGCATATTTCAGAGAGTTTGAATAATGTAATATAATTAAATAAAATAGGTTTGTGCATATTTAACGCCAGGCCAAACAAAATTAACTGACACAAAAGATTTGTTATGTGCAGACGAAATGAGCTTAATTATTAATAAAAGTGCAGGTCAGTGAATGGCAAGCAATCTGAGAGGTAAATGAGATTGGAATAAATGATAATAGAAAATTGTAAACAGCGATACCGAAATTAGGCAACGGAAAAGAAACAAAGCGAGCAACTTGTGTAAATTTGAACTCAGTTTCCAGTGAACTAATAAGAGAAAGTGAAAAAGCAACAATAAAAGTTATCAGCAGAGGACATTTTTCTTAAATTTAAGAAAATGTTAATTTAAAATTTATGTAATCAAACTTTACTCCTTTTGTCTATTTTGCTATCAAAACTAATTTCCAATTAACAAAAATTATGGCGGTAACATAACAGCGCGATGCGTTTTCGTAGAATAAAAAAAACAATTGGAATTATAGTTTAAGACAGTTTGAGAGAAACTGTACACCCTTAAAATTAATATTTTTTACGAGAATAAAAGTGTTTACCAGTTTTAAAAGTGTTGAATGTTATTATACGCTTCATTACCCAGCTGTGGAAGTGTTTATGGCATTTTCCGACACGATAAAATAAAAATTTTTCCAACCTCATCTGCGACTGAAGATCGACAGCCGACAACTGAAATTTTTGAACTTCGATTCCGGCACAATTAAGCATCGGAAGCCAGAGATCGGAACTGCATCACATCAACGGGGCCTGCAGCAGCATCTTGAGTGAAAGTTGCAGGCAGGGAAGCGTTTCCAGCAGAGAAATTCCAGCAGCGTCATCGGCGACCATCTCCATGGAAAGTTGCAATCTTTACGACGTAGGAAATATCTGTGAGCGTCAGAGTTTGGGAAACTTAGTAAAACACGAGATTGAACCTTGCTGAAGAGGCCTATAGCTTATCCAAGGGTCCAACTAAGCCGCAATAATCCAAGTGAATGGATGGCGTCCCATCTACGTCATTCCTGTAACAATGAAGTGGATGTTTTGTTGCCAAGAGATAATTTAATCAAATTACCTGACCATTCCTGGTTAACTTCACTTTTTTTTAACAATCATGTAATCGCTGTTGCACTGGCGAAGTTTTTGTGTCATCTGACAGATTGTAAACTGCGTATATGAGCTACGCAAGGACGAATAATCTAAAATGAACTACTAATTTGTGAATGTTTTGAATTTCTGAACCCAACCTGAGATAAGCAGGTTTGTGTTTGCCGAGAGCTAGCTTAAATAATATTGCAGTTCAATAAAATAGTAAGAAAATGGCATTCAACCATTTTAGTTTAAACATGAGCTAATACATTTCATTTTAACTAGCCTTAAATTACTGACGGGCGAAATAGAGCACAGTATAAAAATCAACTTGAGAATTGTATGGTGATTTGTCCTAATAATTAATTTTCTAATTTAAAATAACAAATCAAGGCATTCACAACAATACATGTGTTGAAACTCAGTATCTGTTATAACTATACTATTTATTGCCCAAACTTCATTTTCTCCTGTTCTAATTTTTTTTTTTTAGTTTTACTTAGTTCTAATAATGCCAGACTTCATTTGTACTGCGTTACTTCATGTAAAATGTATGCAACTTTCTCTTTTTCTCCGTACTTCTAATAGTCCTAGTATTTCTTAATTTATTTTGAAAGTACTTCTTCCAGTTCATAATGTCCCTCACTGCTAATCATTGTTTTTTCTATTGTAACTGCCCATACCTCAATTACCTTATTTCGTTCTCTGCGGCAGTCTGGCCTAATCCAGAGACTCTACACCATTCGGCTCCTTGTCTGGTTCGTCGAGGCCTTGACTAGGGACTCTGAGGCTGCTGGGGACTAAGGGCCATCCATATTGCGATGGTTCTGTGCTTTGGCAACTAATATCAAATTAATAATAATATTAAAAACAGGCACTATTGTTGCGACTTGCTAGCTAAATAGTAATAGAATATTATTAAGATTTGGAGCATAATTAATAAATAAAGCTAACACAGAAGGCCTTAATTTAGAACGTAGCTAAAATTACACAGTTTCTTTTCACTAGAAACTGAAAATGGGCTCATTTTACTTTTTGTTGATCCTCATAACGGTAGGTGCAAAGGCAGCAAAGGAGGGGTAGAATAGTAATCATCACACTTGCTAACCGTGTTGGTAACTCAATAGTAGTCAATTTGCTAATAATAACTTCCGGTGCTACTGTTGGTCATAATATTCTTCCACTACCACTCTGAGGCCCATTCCTCTATTTTGAACATGTCTAATCTTATTGAACCTTTAGTGAATCTTCAGTAGTCTCAGCAAGGATTGCTTCAATACTTTCCTTAAAAACGTGATCACCACTTCCACCATCTCCTTCGTGACGAGGCTCTGGGCAAGCAACTCTTAACAGGTGCAAACCTCCCTAACCAAGAAACTCCTAAAACCTTAAAAAATTACGAAGACCTACAGAAAATAATAAACGAACTTCAAGAAAGAAGCAAACGAGAAAACGAATTTATAAAACATAATAAAAAGCAATACAAACACAGAACGTCTAAAATATGCATTAGCGTTCTTCAGGACTGTTTTCAACTCAGTATATGTTTCTTCTACACTTTGCATTTCCGGTGTTTCGAATCAAGAATAGATAAAATTTCCTGAAGCTGTTAGAGACAAAAATGAGCATGGATATTGTACTTCGGCGATCCCCGCAATCCACTGCCCTAGCAGATTTATTCGCTTAGGTAGTTGTGTTGTAAAATGAGCTGTCGTATTATTTGAAAAATAATTCATGGAACTATTACTCAACAAACTTAGATAAAATTCGTCGTCGGTGTTCATATTTGTTGTAGGTCAGCTGCAGGAATCCACGAATTGAACGTATCGTTATAATTTTTCCACTTTATGCAATACTCCTTGCGACGACCGCGGGCTCTTTCTTTTAACACTTGCTCAACTTTAAGCAGAGCCTTATTATCTAAAGTCACAGGTTGGAATTCTTCTTCATAAAAACACCCTCTATGGATGCGTTATTTAAATCAACTATTTTGTACACAGGTGGTTTCCTATTAATCACTCGTTATATTACAAGAATTTCCCCGCTCCAGTTTGTTTCATATCCTTTCTCGAACGTATGCTTACTTCTGGCGATTCTCACGTGTTGATTAACTTTATGCTTTGCCTTTCTGCTAAGCCCTAGTTCATTTTTATACAGATTGTTCCACACTTCAAGTACTTTGCCACTATTTACATCCAAAGGTGCCATCTTAATAGACGAATGATAGCGACTGTTATACGAAACCAGTAAATTTTGTAAGACGTTCAAGTACCTGTATGGGTTAGCGTATGTAAAATACCGCCACATTCGGGTTTTTAATGTTCTATTGAAACGTTCAACGACCGATGCCTTAACATCAGGATTTTGATTAACATAAAAATTGATATCATGCTGTTTGAAAATTTTCTGCACAGATTTAGCCACAAATTCTTTTCCTTTATTAATTTGTAGATTTAACGGTGTGTTATCAGCTTTAGTAAATATTTCGCGAAACGCTTTTATTACTGTTTCGGAAGTTTTAAATTTAAGAGGTCTGGCCTAAGCCATTTTACTAAACACGTCAATTACTGTGAGTATGAAATTATTTAGTTAAACTTCGCATGTCACAACGTATTTGTTTCTAGGAAACTTTTACCTAACAGCTTTGCGAATAGTATAGGCATCTTGTTGTTTTAGCTAGTCTTCTACTTCTAACTTAAAGTGGTTATTTTTTACAAAAGAAATTAATGAGTTTGCACCCGAAAAACTTGAGGGGCTTGAGGTGTCGTAATACACATCGTTCAAAATCATCTAAATATTTTTAAAGTTTAAGACGCTTCCAGTCCAAAATTGCAGACGTTTTTGAAGTTGATGGTCGCTTCCTTAGAGATGCTTTTCTGATTGATCCTGTATGCTGGGTCTTCCTTTTCGAGGTTTTTCTGGCTGTACGTGTTTGCTGTGGTATTGTAAACTTCAATTTAGATACTAAATCGGCTTCGGCGTTATCAGCTTTCACTTCATATTTCCATGAGTCGTCAGACTGGTCTTTCACATTCGGCTGTTTAGGATGTATTGCAGATAAAATATCGGTGTTTGAAATAGATTTACTGCTTGTTTCTATTGGTATATTGATTGATTGCAGTAATTGTTTAGTGAAATGAAGGTATCTTTGTTACACCTGATTGTACTTCAGCCATTTATCGTGATCGGTTAATTTGGATTTTAAAATTTTATGCATTTCCTTATCAAGTTGTGACAATATATTTGTCTCAATACCCTCATCAGACCTAAAACGTTGCGCTAGTTTAGGTGGCACAACCAACATCTTGGTGGCGTGTTCCATCTTGCTTATTTAAAAATAGAACTCAATACACCAGTAATTAATGGGGCCAGAATCAATGGTACGAAAGCTCCACCTTGTTGCACCAGTATTTTTCGCTTTTTTGTTGTAGGCTCCCCAGCTTTGACTAACTTCCTAAAAACATTTTTATGACGCGTAAGTTTTGATTTTCGGTTAGCCGATAAAGGTATTTTTCCCTTTAAAGTGTTTAATGCACATTCACAGACACAATGAATTTGTTTATCTCCAACGACTTTTAATAATGCAATGCGTTCCTTCGGGCAGAGATTGTGTAAGGCACTAAGCAGTTCTGAATTCTTGATTACGTCTCGTGACATCACTAATGAATGATTGTAAATTGTTCTGTGTCAGCTGTTTTATATACTTTCTTTGGAATATAAATATAACACGCACCATCTTGTCTAAAAATTTACGTTCGGTATCTTGTAATGTCTGGTGTGTTCTGTTTTAAATCGAATAACAAATAACCGTGAGGCTTAGTTGTGGCATTTTTATATGCGTCCTGGAAAAAACGAGGATTTTCTGGACAGGTCTGTCTAGCTAGATGATTTATTTGAGCTCTATCTCGGGGATTTTTAAAAAGAATAATGTAATGGGCATTTAGGGAGATGTCTCTCTGTCCTTTTCCTTGGTGGAATATGTTTTGAGTTATAAAAACACACTAAGATTACGCTGGTGACACTCCTTCGAAACGATGTCAACAAGGGAACAGTTTGCCTCTCTCATTATATCGTCAATTATTCAGAGAACTGGCTCCGATCCATGGAGTTGGAATTTTACTAATATTCTTAGTTCTGTGTACAGAGGTTGACATTCAGCGTAGCACCATATCATTTTTTTAAATTTTACGTTGCAGATTTTTTATGAAATTAACCACGAAATACGATTTGCCTGAGTTTGACGGTCCTGTCACAATGGCTGAAAACGGGTGTGAAAACTGGAACTCCATTTCTGATACACCTGTTACACCCTAGACGTAAACAGACTAATTTAAAAATTAGTGCTGCAGCTATTTTAACCTAAAGTTTATCATAACTAAAACACATGTAGTATAATAATATTTGTTTCTTTGTATATTAAAATCAGACAAAGATTGATATGCAACACTTTAAACAAGTTGTTAGTACCGGACATTGAAAGAGAAAGTTGTAACCACTCTCCGTAGCGTAGAGGTAAGCATGTCAGGATCGCAATGCATTGGTAGCAGTTTCGAATCTGACTTAGAGCAGAAAAGTTTTTTTTTAATATAGGCAATACTTCAAACAGTTTACATAGTGAAAGACTTCGAAAGAGAAAGTATTAACCAGTCGCGATAGCTCAGTGGTTAGGGTATAAGAATCGCAATGCGGTGGCAGCAGGTTCGAATCCGGCATGGAGTATAACAGTTTTTAAGATAAAATACGACTTTAGAACCTACAAGACAGATTTACAGTTAGTACGACAAAAGATAAAGAAGCGCTTTCAACGAATACAAGAGAGATCGCACGATTGTGAGCAACACGTGACTAATTCAAAATCCAAAAATGGCGCGAGCAAAATCAAAAATCCAAAAAGGCATCCGCTTCAATTAAAACCAAGAACACTATACTAAGGACACGCAACTCCCGTTTCGAAGCGGACCGCTAAAAGCTGACAAGTAAGGCGGCCGTGGTGTACAATTATTCATTCACAAAACTCGTGAACTGTCAATGTCAAACATTTGCTGAGTGTAACTGGAAATTCGGACCATGTTTTAACAATTAATAACACACTTGAAATACACTCCATTGGATTAACAACCGTAAACTGACTTTTAACCGCGATTACAGGTTAATTTAGCTCGCTTCCAACTCTCGAACGGCAGTACACGCTGTCGACAGCGCCGCGACGGCTATCCCCGACATAAGGGCCGCTTTTATATACAGCCGTCATACGAAGTTGCATCTCCTTAGTATAGTCTTCTTGATTAAAACAAAACGGCGACATTTAATTCAAAATCCAAAATGGCTGATTAAAACAAAATAGCGGCAATTAAAGATACAAAATGGCCGCCGTGTGACGAAATCAAAATGGCCGACGCCCCAGGTATTACGTGACGACATCAAAATGGCCGACGTCCCAGGCAATTTAATTATTGCTCAATTTAATTATCATGCCAGCAGGGCTTACTCAATTAAAAGTGGTGGGGATAGCGGCCCCTATTCTATTCACGTTGGGTACCATGCTTTAGGCACAATAAAGGAACGTTGAGTTTTTGTCTTAGAATCTGGGATTTTAATTATGAGTGATTTTTCTGTATCTTGTATGTCTTCAGTTTTTATGTTTCTCAGCTCCTGCTTCCTGCAGGCACCACTAATACCAAATATTAGATTTACCTACAATGAAATATTCATATTTATGTTACTTTCATAGATTATAAAATTGTGTTATACCTTTGACAACAAATGCTCGATGTCTGGTGGGTTTTTCAGGAATTGGTTAATTTCTCCTGGAGTGAGAGTTTTTGACTTTTTACCACTGAACCCATCAGATTTTCTCTTCAATAGTGCCAAGAGTTTAAGGTAACTCGCAATGTTCGTATTATGTCGAACATTGATTGTGGATATTATCATGAAATAAATATCCCAAAGTGACCGCTTCATTTGATTTGACAATTCGTCAAAGTACGCCAACATTACGTTTTCAAAAAATGATTTTACTTTATTTCTAAGTTTCCAATCCATGAATTTTTGGTACACAATTTCATACCTTTCACTAGATTTTGCAGGAAGCAGATGGTTTACGGCAGTTCTCGCTTTTTCACCGATTTCAGGCGGCGTGCACAGCTCTTGTTCACTGTCGCTAAACATTTTATAGCTTAATTTGAAAAGAATTAATGGAGAAATGGTGATGCGACAGCAAGCTTTTGAAGAAAACCGTATAACCGGAAGTATGGTATTTACTCTTGTGATTTTTCAGTTTTTTTCCATTTTTTAAAAAACGGCTTCACCGATTTCTTTCAAACGTTACATTTTTTAGATTTTCCTGTTGAATACCTCTAATAGTTATTTATGCAACTAGTGTGTAAAGTAGGTCTTTTTAATCGAGTGCGGAGATGGTAGAACGAGATTAAAAAAAGACCTTTTACACACGTATTGCATACTAGATCTTTTCTACAATTGAACATTTCACATTTTTTATCAATTGCTTTATTTATGTTGGTACGGAACTGGTTGGTTGATTGAAATTAGTTTTAAGTTGGCGCCACTGATCGTGATCGATGAACTGTAAAAATTATGTAAAATTTTGTAAATAGCCAACCCAAAATCAATTTCACTTTTTATGCACTAGGATTTGTAAAGAACCTTTTATGCACTATTACTGTTACGGTTCTAGGTAAATTGCTCGAATAAAATTGCTCGAAAACGAATTGCTCGAAATCAGTTGCTCGAAAGTCAATTGCTCGAATGTGACTTTGCTCGAATTGCAAGTTTCTCGAACAGCAATTTCTCGATTATCTGTTGCTCGAAAAAAATTAAGTTGTGAAATAGGCTTAACTCGAATCAGTTAATATCAAATATAACAAAACACAAATTACAAATTATAACCTTTATTAATAAAAAATAGGTATAGGTATGTGATTAAGTAAAAAATTATAAAAACCAAATATTATATGTTTTTACTATGATATGTTATGTGCTACTTCACGGACATAATCATAGATATTTTTGTCATGTCCTAATTATTCACTAATCTTAAAAGTCTCTGTGCACTATCACGATATATTTTTCGACTTATGGGGTGTTGTTGCAAAACATTTTCAAGAAATTGCGGTTCGAGGAACTTGTATTTCGAGAAAAGTTACATTTGAGCAATTTGATTTTCGAGCAATTGATTTCGAGCAATTGATTTCGAGCAATTGCATTTGAGGAGTTTGCCGGAGACGTACGGTTACTAATAATAATTCATTAATTATGTTAATTTTTTACGATTATTATTGTTTTGTACCTATAATTACCAAATTCTATTAAATAAATTACATCTTTCTGGTTTTTCACATGATTAACATCTAGAATATGGTTATGTAAATAGGCAACCCAAAATACATTTCACTTTTTATGCACTAAGGTTTGTAAAGAACTTTTTATGCACTGCTTTTTAAAAAGTGGAACTTTACAAACTAACTAACGTGTTTAAAGTATCTACTTTAGACACGGTTGTAGAAAAAATGGTTTTCTTAGCTAACTTCAACTATCTATTTTGTACGATTTCTGTAGAATTTGTAATTTTTGAAAATCTTTGACTAATTCTAAAAAATTAAGAAACAAATATTTGACTAATTATAAGATCACTGTAAAAGGAAGTTGTGTGCGTGTATTACACCAGATTTTTTGTTATGGTCCTTTTCTTTACTCCTGCACTATTCCACTATTACCTTCTGCCTGTTTTCTTACTTTCTTTGTTTCTCTCTGCATAACGATAACCTTCGCCAATAATACTTTATTTTTATTTTTATTTATTCCGCACTCCGCCAACAACCGTTAGGCCAATTATAGGCGTCATAATTTTCATTTTGTTGTCCTAATTTTCCGTCTTGAATAAACAATGCTCCTTCCAATTTTACATGCTTTATTATTAATTTTATAAATTATTACCTTATTCAAATTATAAGCTTTGCAATTTCGATACTATGAGATGAACGTTATTTATTGGTCTCCGTCGAAAAGTAACAATAGTGTGACAACCACTTGATTTACAAATACGGCAAACTTGCGGAAATTCTGGGAATACATGTCGTAGTAAGTTTTGATAAATTTTAGGATGATGAGATATCTATAAATTTATGTGAAAATGTAATTGAGGAAAAAAGGCATGTTCGTGTTGCTGCACAAACAGCATCAAACTTACACTGACTATTTGCTAGTAGCAAATTACAGCGACTATTTCTTCAAAAACCATTCAAATTTTACTTCTGCTGTAACATAGCTAGCTAAAAGTGAAGTAGGTGAGCAGCAGTTGTTAAAAATAACAGGACACCCATCTTGAAGCTCCATCAAACCCTATCTACAACTTGAACTGTTTAAAAAATAATCACGCCGATTTACATTCGTGGTAATAGTTTTTTTTTTAATAATTTTAACTAGATTAGCACTCATCTTTGTTGTTACTAAGAAATCTCACGAGTGGGCGGTCCACTCGTGAGATTTCTTAATAGCAACCAAGATTCGTGAATCTATTTAAAATTATCACCATTATTTAATTATTGTTGAAAATTTGTCTCTTCAACTAATGCTCTATTTTGTACGGTTTCTGTAGAATTTGTAATTTTTGAAAATTTTAGACAAATGCATAAAAATTAGAAATCAAATTGTTGGATTATTATAAGATTACTGTAAAGGAAGTTGTGTGCGTGTATCACAACAATTTTTTTTATACATGCTAGCTGTGGACTAAGAAAGGTAAGATAGGATATAACATTATAAAACCTTTAGAAAAAGTTATTCATCTCCATCATAAATACACTAAAGTCATAAAGGACAGTACCTATAGTATCACATGTTGAGTTCTTTTCTTACTTTTATAGACAAAATATTGTAAGCACTAGGTATAAAAAGCGTGTTTAGTAAACTTGCAGGGTGTTGGCACCTACTTAAGGACTCGCTCCATACAGTAACAGATTTTGTACTTTCTTCGCAAATAATTATTGCAAAGTAATGCAATGTAATTGTTTGAACACTCCACAGATAAAAGATAATATTCGGATCTTCCGTTATACACCGGCGCTGGAACGCTTACACAATTTAAATGTATCGACGTTTTAAGGCGCTAAAATTCAAGGACTGACGCATTGC
The DNA here is from genome assembly GCA_940337035.1 of Agriotes lineatus. Lineage (NCBI taxonomy): Eukaryota > Metazoa > Arthropoda > Insecta > Coleoptera > Elateridae > Agriotes > Agriotes lineatus. The sequence continues at coordinate 31,182,983 of OW679194.1, read as the reverse complement.
AATTCTCCCTGTAATTCGTCATACACAGCGTCGCAGCGTTCTGACGGAACGAGTTTAGTTCATCTAGATGCTGCCAGAATATATAAGAAAGGACGAATTGAGACAAACATAGAGCGGTCTAAACTACAAATGCAGTGAGCTTGTTGCTTTCACAAGAGCACTTTAGCAGGAAAACTCGGCAGGAAGATAGTGGGATGACGTTTGTTACTTCCTGTCACGCACTTATCCCATCCGCTATTTGACAAAAGCCCTCTTAGCCTTCTCCTGTCGACAGCTCCTGGATCTGCGTGCTTTTGAATTGTGATGGGATGATTTACAAATCAGGAACATGAGTATATGATGAACGCGACCTCGATTCCGTGCGCGAAATAGCAATTGTTGTCGGAATGCCGTGCCTTGCGAAGGTGCTCAATTTTAAACCCTCTTTGCGAAAGAATGCGTTTGCTGGATAAACTAAATTCCGAAGGAAACAACATTTTAAGCTGGAAGAGCCTCAATAAGTTTTTGCAACTGCTAAAAGGTTTGAAGAACTTGGCTGATTAAATACATTCAGAAAATTGAGTTTTTGATAAAAAGGTTTCTATTGAAATATGATAAGGAGATATAAAATCAATAGTTTGTATGATTAGGCGTTGTTATATTTTTGTAGGAACATTACAGTTCAGTCATTAGGTACATAATAATAATTTTTCGGTGCAAAAGGTTGCGGTGTTTTGAAACTTGGCAGAAATGTAGACTTCGAGGTCCTTAAGCTGCACCTAAGTTTGCGACCTCGTCCGACCGCCGCTGGCTCCACCATCTTTCTGGCATATAACTCGGTGCCTGTAGGTTTTAGAAAAAAAATGAAAAGTTGAAGATAGTCAAATTTGCAACAAAATCGCTTTTATAATTTTTTTTTGTAAGATTAATACTTTGCAAGTTACAGGGGCAAACAGGCTGTATCTGTATATGATTGGTAGTACTATTTAAGGTAGTTAACAAACACATGGCGGCGTGGAAGTATTGTTGATCTAAAAAGCAGGCGGGATCAGCCGAATAAAACTGACTGTCCCAGCAATGTCTTCCAGTGACATGTACTTATTTGTGAGTTGACAAACTAAATAAAACTTAAGTATGTTCGCAACTGTAGATGTTCGACGAGTTTAGCGTCATCCGCTTAAGCACAGCGGAACAGCATGTTGATATGCGGCCAACGCATATGACACGTGACCAGTACGATGTGGCAATTGCAGAATGGCTGTTGCAACATAATCCGTTTCCGCAAGTCGATAGTTTGCTCTCATCAACAGTGGCGTCGTTGGCGTTAAAACATTAAGTTGCCCGTTGGCACAAGAAATTGGTGCTGCGGGTATGGCGAAGACTGTGGGCAATGCATTGCTTTCATTAAGAGCAGCTAAAAGCAGTGTCAAAGTTGACAATATTCCTATTTTTATCAATCGGCTGTTGTTATTTCAAAGAATCTGTATCGCAAAAAAAACGATTTGGAATTCAAAAGTTATTTTAAGTTTGAACTCGCCCCATATTCTCTATTGCTATTTAATGAGAATGGCATGCAAAAGGTAACGAAATCATCACTCTTAAAAGCATTTTCTTTAGTAAGCCAGCCTGTACAACCGAATAACAACATCTTGCATGTACTGGACGGCGGGTGTTTGTTGCATTGAGTGGTATGGCATCGCAATGATTCGTATGGACAAATTTCCATAAACTACGTTAAATATGTCCAGAGGAACTATGATCCTAACGCAGTTGTAGTCTTTAACGGTTATCCAGCAAACGCAGCTAACCGCAATATGAAAAGCGCAGAAAGGTATCGACGCTCTAGAGCACATGTATCCAGTGATGTAATTTTCGATGAATCGATGATTCCACCTGTCTCCCAAGAAAGATTCTTGTCGAGCGATACTAATAAAAGGAATTTAGTTTCCGTGTTAATTACGAAGCTTGACGGACCAAATTACACAGCAAAACAGGCAGCTGAAGTTGCGGATGTGCTCATCATTCTGACAGCCATGTACATGTCATCGTCTTTTACTCGTGTTTTCGTTGTGGGAGATGATATAGATTTGTTGGTTCTTTTAACTGCAAACGCGAGAGATCTGGAAAACGTTTTTTTCCTAAAATCATCGAGAGGGAAATTGCGGAAACGCTGTTACGAAGAACATTTTGTTTTTACATGCAATCAGCCTCTGCCCTTTTTAGCCAAGGGAAATTGAAGTTTCTCAGTCTCCTGGATACAAACGACCCCTTGCTGGAGACTGTAGAAATCTTACAAGAACTCGAAGCAGATGTTGATTCTCTCGCTGTAGCTGGTGAAGCGTTTTTGTTGCCACTGTATATCGAATCGTTTGAAAAGGACACATTGGATTCGCTTCGTTAGCAGCATTTTACGAAGTCTGTGTCCAAGAACAAATTCAATCTCGCGTTCCTGCCACCCGCAAGAGATGTTGCAAGGCAGCATTGTCTGCGAGTGTATCACCAAGTTGCGATGTGGTGTGGCAGAGAAAAAGATCATGAGCAATATGGCTGGTAGAAAACAAGGAACGGGCTCGATGCTGTTCGGGCTACGTCAGAAACAGCCCCTAACGCCATTCTAAAATGAAAATCCTGTAAATATAAGAAAGTCTGTTCAGGAGCGTCGTGTGGATGTCGGAAAACAGGTTTAAAATGCTCATTGCCGTGTCTGTATTGTAACGGGACAGCATGTGAAAATAGTCCCGATTTATTAGTGGATTCCGATCCCAACGACCCAAACGAGGCTGATCTTTGATTCATTAGAGTGGGTGCTGGAAGAAACGGGATACAAACAAGATTTAGCAGATAATGAATGTAATAAACCAAGCACAACCCATAGTACAAAACGGCAGAAACCGTACATGTAATTTTGGGGTGTGGATTAGGCCTACTGGGGATACCAAGTTAAAAAAAAACGCTCCGCTCAACTCTATTTCCTGGGCGGCGTGGAAACAAATTGAGAGCCTATGTTTGTATTACTCTACCGCACTAAACTACTTTAGGTAGACTACCTCATACATAATTGGTAAAAAGTATCATGGAAATACTACTTATACGAGATTTTAAAAAAAATTTCTATTGTTCGGCCTTGTAACTCGAAAAGTATTAATCTGACAAAAAAAATTATAAAAACGATTTTGTAGTAAATTTTATCCTACTCAACCTTTAATTGCACTTTTTTTTTCTAAAAACTACAGGAACGAAGTTATATGCCAAAAACTGATTTTGGCCGCCATTATTTCAAGATGGCGGCGCGAGCGACTGTCGCATAAGGTTGCAAGCTTAGGGTCACCAAGCATAGAATCCTGCCAAGTTTCAAAACTCCGCAACCTTTTGCAACCACAAAAGTATCTGATGACTGGACTATTAAGTAATTAAGTTTGTTGCGTTTTCAGATAGTAAGAATCTGGTATTTTATCAGCTTGTACGTAGACTATCATAGCTACTGTATAGCTACATAAATAATGAATGATCAATTAATTATTGGTCTCTGAATTTCTGAAAGATGAATTCCAGTATGTAGTACAGAAATACTGAACGCTTTTCACCAGTTTTACACGTTTTCATTCTACAGGCTTTTCTCCAATGTTAAATTAATAATTCCTAGCGTGTTTATGTTTGGAACAACTAACATCAGAATTTTAGTAGTTTTTTAACTTGTCTGTTCAAAAATCCATTTGTATTGTCGATTTCCTTTCAGTGCAATTATACAAATTTATGAAAAAGTTAGGTTTTGACCTGCGCTTAGAGTAACATTTGAAAATCCAGCTGATGTGGAGGTATATAAAAAAGTAAAGGTTGCAAGTGTTTCAATTCCTCAACCAGAAGAACGTTGCTACAAGTATTTTGCGTGCCTTGCAACTACGAACGGCAATTAAGGAATGGGTGAGATGAAGGGTGGAGAATGAAAGAGAATCCAGAAAAGATAGAAACGTATTGCCCTGGCACTCGCCTTAAAAAGAATACTTTTTTTATGCCGGCAAACCAGCTCTAAACCTGAATCTGAGCAGACAACCGCGGGAATCGAACCCAAAATCTGAGTGTGTGAGATATTATATTTTCCAAACAAATTATTCAGTATCAATCAATCCTGCTGCTATAAAGCACGTTGGTGCAACTATTTTTATATCAAAATTGTTAGTCAGGAAACCTGTTATCTTTCTGGATGACTCTTGAATCATCTATATTTTCCTATTAGTACAATGGTAGACAACTGGGCAAATTACTTTAAAAAAGTAATTACTGGTGGCCAATTACTACTCAATAAAGTAATTCAATTATCAAATTTTCAAGTACATTTATTGTGTATCTGTTGGTTCCCATTTACGCCAGAGGTAAAGTCTGAGGTATGTAAAAATTGCTACTTTTATCTATGCCTAAGTTAAAGCAAAAGTAAGCAAAAGTTAATTTTTCTCAGTTTTATGCCAGGTGGATATATAATCTGCATGCAAAAGATCGTCTTCCTCCACCAAATAGTTTCTGAGTTATACCACCAAATAGTTTTTGAGTTATACCACCAACAGAAAGACAAACAGATAGATAAAATTGAGAAAACCTGTTTTTCGTCATCTAGGGACCCCGAAACGTGAAGATCTGAAGAAATCTTGGAAAATGATTTTTTGCGATTACAAACTTCCTTTGTATTTTAGACGAAGAAAATAGAAAGTGTCAGTTTGACAGTTTAAATAATCCGACCTGTAACACGGCCCTACACACTACTGACTTATTACGTTCGCCATGGTTCGCTAGCTTATTCAGTCGGTGAGCTATGAGACTCTATCAGCATCATCAGTGCGTCTAAGGGTAAGCTAATAATGTTTGAGGTCAGCTCGTTGTCACCTGAAATGTTGTACTTACATAGATAAATACCAATGGTAATAAAAACCCAACAGTTTATATGAATACATATAATCTGTAAAAAAAAATAGACACAAAAAAAATACATAAAGCAGCTGTGCGCTGCGCATGGGAAAATGCCTTTACTGGATCCTAAAAGTTTAGTACCTAGTTCATGCACAGCCAAAGTCCACAAACGCAATGTCTAAAATAATTCCGCACACACGAATAGCTTGAACGCGAAGTTGTCGATCCTTTAGGATGCGTAGCTGTATGAATCCCCTGGGTGCCGTGTCAGAAAATTACGTGATCCCTACGTGATAGCGGCCGGTACTTTCCCGTTATCTGGACCGCAAACACATTGCCGCCAGTTGTGCGATTATTTATTACAATTGCTAACTGCTTATTTCATAGCGCGATTTCAAGCAGGAACTAACCTTATTTTAAGACGTCCACCAAGAATTCGGGACCAGCGCAGTGTGTCTTTTTCTTGTCTAAATCGCAACTTCTGGCGATGTTGGATTGGAACACCACGGCCTCACTTATGTGCTATTTCACTTGAATAGCCTGCACCTTGGCTAAGGATGCACGTCCTCGGCGGTTTGCACGCGCAAACACTCAAAAACACTTTTAACAGGTCGACTCGCGCCCTTCACCAGGTTGGGAGCCAGTGTTCGCTTGCGGGCCACAGCATCGTTTCGAATAAGCGGTTCTTTGTTCACCGAATTATATGGGCGGGTTTGCACTTTCCCGCAAGTTGCACTAATGAATTTACATGCGAAACCTTATAGTTTGCGGTCGCCTACACAGAGTTTCTTACTTCTTAATGCGCTGCTATCTGAATAGAACCTAATAACACATACTGTCAGGCTTTATTACTGATCGTGTATATAATAAAAAGGTTTGAAGTATAATTGTGTTTTTAAAACACAGTTCAC